>JAODUE010000001.1:368138-396740 GCA_027564755.1 Amblyopsis hoosieri
ATAATACCGCAGACCGCGGTATTGGGGCACCCTTAATCACCGCAAGGACATTTTCTTCACCGCGACAGCCCTAACACTGACTTCACTCCCGTTTCTGTACCGATTGCTGAGCTGCACGACTCATTAAAGTGTAACTGCACCCCAGCGCTGAGTCTGACTCCACCCACTACAACATTGAAACGTGTCAAGGAGCTGAGTGAGGGGAGGGGCTGAGAGGGGGAGCCCCATTAACATTAACATTTGAATTTCATGATATATGAGTGTACCAAGTGCACCGATAAAAACCAGACAGGTCCTGGGGTGATTTTTAACGGATACGACGTAGGGTTGCACGATTTTACCTAAAATCAATATCACGATGAATTGAACATTGTACCTCGATCACGATTAATGAACGAATTTTTTTTGCCTTTGTTTTGCTTTTGTTTGACTTCTGCTCCATGATCCTTCTATTCATCCGACTAGATGGACGGAGCTACAGTATGTGAATACACCATAGAACTATAAATAAGGAATAAACACGCGGTAGTATTCGGCAGCTTTTGTAAAAGCGTACCATTTGTAAAAGCATGATACTTAAGTGTTCCTAGCAATGGGCTAAAACATTAAATAATTAAAGCTGCATGGAGTCATAATTATTATCTTAAAGTTAAATATATTGACAGGCAAAAGTTGATTTACCCTGCTGTATTATCCTGTATAGGCAGCTATGTTTATCATTCACATATGCATTTGGAATTTATTTTTATCTACTCCACCTACTAATTGTAGACATTTTTGTCTACTGTGATATTTTAGAACCATTATTCCAGACATTGTATTTCCGTAGGAATGTCTCCTGGAAAAAGTTTCCTTGACATCGCTGCTATAGTTACCATGAAGGGAGGCAGCTCCGCTAAAGTTTTCTATTTGCTTCGAACTTGGAAGGAAGAAGGAGCTATCTGGAAAGCTGTAAAAGACTTACGATAAGCAGATATATTAACAGCAAGTGTTAGTAAGCCCACCTTGCTATATAATAAGTTCATTAAGTTGTCTGTCACGCATTGAGTCTGTTCTGCTCTGATAAATGTTCATGTGACACCACCTGAGCTTCCGTTTTACAAGCCATTGACGTGAAGTGTAGTTTCAATTTGTTTGTCGCGGTTGATTCTAATGGTGGTTAGAGTAGTAACAGCAGCGTTGTCTCAGATGCTGTTCATTTATTGTCACAAGTGTCCGCGGGTCCCGACAAACACGTGTCCTCCTATTTAATTTGCACTTGATTGAACAGGATTTTTAAACGAATAGGAAAATTACGTCTGTTAGATGTTCGGATTTTCGGTTTCAATTACTTTTCGGTTAACCGTTCAGCCCGAATATGACGTGTAGTTCTGTTTTCAACCCATAAAATGCAGATTTTTATAAAAGAGAGAATGTTGGTGTCAATATTAACACCAGCACTGATGTGGCTCATTACAGATCAATCCTATTAACTTGGATTACAGCTCCAAAAACATATTTTAGAGTGCAGTTACACTTTAAGAGTTGGCCCAAGTTTAGGCTTGTTTGTGTGAACGCAGCATAAGAAACGGTTTTCTAGTACTAGCCCCTGTGCCCTGACCTGTCCCTGCTGTGGTCCACAGGAATTTGCTGGCGAGGACACCACAGACTTGTTCCTGGAGGAGAGGGAGGCGGCTCTCCGCCAAGCGCAGGAGGAGAAACACAAGATCCAGATGTCTGTGCCTGGCATTCTTAACCCCCACGAGCTGCCCGAGGAGATGTGCGACTGAAGGCCCAGCAGCGACCAATATGTACACTTGTAAAGAGGGACATGGCTGGGAGATGCTCACAAACTATTTTTTTTCCCACCCCTTCCCCGTGTGTGAGCGTGTGTGACTTATTGGAGGACTGTGAGCACTTGGTTGTATGTCGACCAAATCGTTGCCAATATGTAAATTAGTATCGTGGCGCTATTTGTTTTTTGTGCATATTGATGCATTTTATACGAAACAGTTATGTAACACATTCTCTTTTGATCCTAATTCAGGCCATATGTTTGCTCATACTACTTTACATGTGCAGTAAATGGAAACAATTAAAGATTAATTTGAATTGCCTATACTTACCCGCAGAAGCGCAAACCCTTTTATTTGTTAATATGTAATATAGTATATGTTGGAAGCACATGTAATTGCTTACTTTACAGTGCTTTGGTCTCTAAAAGTACTCATGTGGCCTATGAGCACTCTTGAGGTGGAATTGATAGAGATGTCCTACTGCCTATGTTGGATTGACCTGTCAAATGAATGTGTTGCTATATGGTAAAGGAAGGCTAATGTTCATACATCCTGTTTGCAAAGTTATCCTAGTACAGTAGTATCATAAAGCTGGCTATTTTCACTAAACCTGCTGTGTGACTGCTGCTTATCTTGTTTCAAAAGCAAAATCATATTGTGCTGTACACATATCTACATTTTGCCGGTGTTGCCTTAATAGGTAACACTGTTATACTTGGCTGATGTGCATATGTTAACTTGAGAAAGTTACAACAAAATTTTAAATTTCCAAAAACATGTAAACATAACTTTTTCCAAGCTTCTGACAGGTTGAGATATAAATATGTGTACATTATAGTGTGGCTGTGTAGTTTTTTTGTGTGCATATATTAGTACGTGACCGTGTTTACTCAATTTGATAATCTGAATGTTTTATGATTTACATACGTTTGTGTAAAGCAACACCAATTTTAAGTCGGTATGCTCTTTAAGAAGCCCGGTTGATTTCCTGACTGTAAAGCGAAGTGTTACAAAATCAGCATGGTCTTTGTAGTTTTGACCGAGGAAAGGGAGAGACTACAGGAAACGAAGATGGACGCCCCCAAGAAAGCCTTTGTTGTGCTAACTCTCAATACATAGCGCTACAGAACAAACGAGGTACACCTCAAAGAAATAAAAGAAAGAAGGCACAGAAGGTATAATTGCTTTTGTTACACAATGAAATACCCTGAAAAAACGTTTGGACTGCGTTTTAATGTTACAGCCAGGCTCTATCAGTGATATCTGATACAATATTGCATAATATTATTAGCCTACCCTAAAAGATGTACAACGTAGGTTTTAATACACGTGCTATAACGTTTAAAATAAGATAATTAAACTACTCTGATTTAGGATACTGCAATCCACTATGTTGCATTCAACACGGCGACTCCCCATAAACCATGAAACTGAGTGCGCATAAGTCATGCTGAGCAGGATGACTCTTGCACGCCATTTCCAGGTCACCAAGCAACAGTTTGAATATCTGCTGATGAAGCTGCAGGAGAAGAAGGGCTTAAAAAAAGGAACAGTGAAGGTCTACCACTACCACCAGACCCTGAGACCAAGAATGTACTGATGTTCTGGTGGTACATGGTCAATCAAAACAGCTTTAGGGAGATATCAGACAAGTTTGACATGTCGGAGTCATCAGCACACAGGATCATAGACGTGCTCAACATAATTTGCACAATGGGACCAACCTTCATCTCCTGGCCAAATGCCTGTGAGAAAGTACCGTCTGCTGCTCAATTCCACCGTCTCTGTGGCCTCAGTGGTGTCATCGGTGCAATTGATGGGTGTCACATAAAGGTGCAGAGGCCACCCATACGAGGAGGGGACTACATGAACAGGAAGTCCTTCTACTCCATCCTCCTCCAGGGGATTGTAGACGAGAGGGGCCGCCTGACAGTGTCCGTGCTGCCATGGATGTTGAGGACCTCCAACTTCCACACAACATGGCAGGAGAAGATGGGCGAGTACACATTAATGGGAGACGGTGCCTACACTGCACAGCTGCCTTCCCGTTTGTCATCGCTCCTCACTGTGAGCACGGGGCTCTCACTGAAGTAGAGCAGCTGCTGAACTCCCAGGTCAGTCGTGGCAGGGCGGTCATTGATCAAGCCTTCGGGAGGATGGAGTGCAAGTGGAGGCGTCTTCGCTATCTGCACAACACCCGGACTGACGCTGCTTGATGATCACAATGGCAGCCTGCTTTCTACACAACATGTGCACTGGTCCTTCAGAGATATGTCAGGAACAACCACATGGCTGCCCAAGGCAGGGAGATGACAACAAGTAGACTATGTACTGACTAGTAGTATGACAAGTGCTTAAGGAATTCATAAAACGTCATGCATTTAAATACTGTACACTGCTCTTACTGATATTTCACCTGTGCTCCCCTCTGTTACTACTGTATAATGCCAGCCAAAGCCTACCATGTCTTGATTTATACATAACACCTTAATACCTAATGATTATTTTATCTACAAATAGATTACTGCTGTTATATTTGGGTGTACCAGTAAATATGTGTATGTTCCTCTATGTTCCTTCTTTTCATAGCCCAGTGTTACTGGAAAACAAATAATAATGTATTAAGCTATACAGTAGGCTCCACATTTTTATAGCCTAATATCAGCATGATCATTCAATCAAATCCAGAAAGTAGCAAATTGAGAAATTGTAATTTGGATTCCAAACTTTATAAGCATCAGAGGTGACAAAATAATTGTCACACAAATCTCAAATGTGGTTGGGAGTACATAACATGTAATAAAGACTGACACATGCCACTTTGAGTCTGTTAAACAAACGTAATAATACCTTGTTCGTAGAGTTACCACGATGTGACAGAGCCAAACGTAGCCATGCTGTTATCGGTTCTCGACCTCATATGGCCTGAACTCATATAACTATAGAACTACAAAGGAAAGGACAAAGTGGATGAAACCAGGTGACAAGCGAAGTTAGCTGAATTTACGTTTCGGTCTTCTCACCCGTGTGTATTTTATCTGTTTGCCTATAACCAATGTCTATAGTGTAACATGTTATGAATACAATGTTGGTGTGGCGCAAATAACACTTTTGAACACCAAATCGCATTCGGCTACCTTCGCCAGTCAGGTGGTTGTATCCAGAGTGTCCTTCCCGAGGCAGCCCCCTCCCTTTTTCCCCAATATGGCTGCCGTATCTACTCTCGAGTAACGCTCAGATTAGAGACGGACTCGATTCCATCTTTTAGTGCCTCTTACATTTGTGCATATCAACTCCGTTTGGATGCAGCTTACTTTTGCATCTGTGGTATCCCGTGGACATATTTTGTGGAATAACGGTCACGAATCATTCCATTGGGCCTTTTCTCCAAAAACAACCAGCTGCCAGCCAATTGTGACAGTCAACAGCCCAGTGCCATGGTTTGACTAGGTGCACTCGGCTTTTGATTTTTCACGAACAATGTGTGAAAACTGCGCCGAGCTGGTGGAGGTTTTAAATGAAAGTAAGTAAGCAAACATCTTATTGTAATCAGAACATCCAACTCTGTTAGCTACTGGATGTTAGCCACCCTAGCTATATATCCCAGCTAGCCAGTTTAGCTGGCTAGCTATATATAACTTTGTATGGTCTTGGTATACAGACTGGTTAACTTACCTCATTGTCGTTGATTTGCAAACACAAAAGAGGTGAATATTTATGTAGTATGCATTCGTGTCACGCGGTTGGCTAAATGGCAAGACAAATGTCTTCCAAACTGTCAGTTTATTTGGGCCTGTCTGTCAGTTATTGCACGCAGGGACTCATTCACATACGTTTTGTTACTGTACAGTACTCTTGTTTTTATTAAACATTATGTACTTTGACCTTTGTGTTATTCATTGCAAGCTATGGTGTTGTAAAGTTAGATGAACGATCATAATAGTAAGGGTGAATCTGTGTCTTGCATGTAGCCTACTTGTTAAGTTAGCTCGCTAGTTAGCTCACGACAAGGCTGACTTTGTTTGATGTGTTTGTCAGGTCAGCCTGTGCACGAGCTGGCCACTGACCACCCATTGTTTTGTGGACGAGCGCGTTCACTCTTAAAATTCTCTTTGACGATTATATAATATGATCGTGGGTGAGTTTATTGTGGCGACGACGGCAATCATGAGGATCATGTAGATTTATCCTATTTTAGACTGGTTGTCCGCTAATGTTATTTAAGGCCAGCGGCAGCTCAATTAGCCCCAAAACTGATGCATGCAACGAGGCTCATATTTTGATGCACACTCATAGTATGATGCATAGCACGATTTAGGCCTGTACAACGTTTAAATATTATCGTTGGTGCCAGTAGCGGTACTGTAGTGTTAACACAGCCAACCTTGCTACTCTGACCTACAGAGTTCAGTTCAATAGCACGAACATCTGCACTTTAAATGTTCGTGCAATCTTTTTGACTAGGCCTGTAGTCATCAGATTATTTGCAAGAGATATTCACGCTATTTCTTTTGTGCAATTATGTAGGCAAATTCTTATTGTATTAACGCATTCGCTGCACAGATTCAGTGTTTAGAACGTTTCCCTGTTGACAAAGGTTTATTTTTGTCTGTGATGAGCTTGTCTGATGTGCCTTCAAACCAATATCATCTCATTGAACTGGAGCAATTCACATGTAACCATATTGTAACAAAACATTGGCTTATCAACTTCACTGCATGTGATTGTAAAACATATTTCCCAAGTAGCCTATATTTTTGTCTTCGCAGGAAGTAGGAACAACCAGTGTTGTGCTTTAATTGTATTTAATTAGCTGACTAATTGTTTTTTGCATCCATTGTATTAAACTTTGTATCAATTGAGCTACTTGTCTTATGTAATACTGTAAGATTATTTAAATTAAGATAGATGGTAATTGCTATTGATGTATTCTTATTATTCAAAGTCAGAACATTGCTTTAGCCTTTTTTCCCTTGGGTTTAACATTCCATATAGTCCTACATTGTTGAGGGTGGGCTAGTTTTAAGGAGAGTGGCACTAGCAAGGTGCCCTGGGTTGATGAGCCTTTGATTTGCTGTAGCAGTGTGTGAAAAGGGCAGTGTGTTAACCAAATGTAATTTGACACGATCGCACTGAAATAGTCACAGGAACGTAGATTGAACTCTTTCTTGGCATGTTGTAGCATTATAGTGTGTGGTTCCACTACAAATGGAAGTGTACTCCTCTGAGTCTATTTTCTCTTCTCCATTGTGTTGTGAACTTAAGAGCTTGTCCATTGCAACAAAGACATGTAGGCCTACATGTCTGGGACTCTGATGGTGATGCACTTCATACTGAACTGAATACAATAGTGTTGATTGTCTTCCCAAAGGCCTGCATGTTTTGGGTGGGGATCAGTATTCAGGATTAGGCCTAGGTCTTGGTAGGCCCAAACATGAAAATGGAGAGCTCTCATTATGTTTACCTTATGTCTTAATATGCTGTCATTCATTCTGTTGTAATTTTTTAGATTTTTCAAATATCTTTTGTTTTTTAAATTTTTTATTTTATGTATCAATTGCTTTAGCTTTGTCCACTTCTAACTTGTATTCTTTGTTTATATTGTCCAGTACTTTCTGAATTATTTAAAAACTGAAGTAAAAAAAAAACAAAAGATAAAGTTGAGTCAGCCTGGACAATGGAAATAACTGGTGAAACGTTATCATCTAGTCTACAATGTTGAGCATCAGTTAAATTCCTAGAACATGTGCATTCCATTGTTGTAGGATTTAAGAATGAAGTGTAGCCTATAATACAGTTTGAAATATGAATAGTAAGATGCAGTCATAATTAAACTATTACAGTCAGACAGGCCACACTGCTCTATAAAAAACACACACATGTATGACATTATGACCTTGAGATGGTT
Source organism: Amblyopsis hoosieri (assembly GCA_027564755.1). Taxonomy (NCBI): domain Eukaryota; kingdom Metazoa; phylum Chordata; class Actinopteri; order Percopsiformes; family Amblyopsidae; genus Amblyopsis; species Amblyopsis hoosieri. The sequence continues at coordinate 375,822 of JAODUE010000001.1, forward strand.
ACAGGGTTCTGCTTCTCCTTAGCTTATGTTTTTCTTTTTCTAAAATAAATAAGGTCATTCTGGGGTTGCATGCATGCATGTCATCAAGGCACAGCTGACTTGGCCTTTGTACGGTATTATATTGGGTGTCTGTTATTGGTAATCTAAAAGTTTAGGTTAAACATGCACACCTTGGTCTTGTTAGTGTCTCGGGGCCCTGAATGTCCATATCATCTTGTTTGGTGTGTGATTTCAAAATAAGCACTTCAGGGGCTTTTGATCTATTGTTTTCAGTTTCACACTCTAGGATTAGTGCCTTGCTCACTCATGCTGATATTTCCAAACAAGCTGGGATGGGAACTCCCAGGACGGTGAGGACTGTGATAAACCAGAAAACACACTTTTCAACCTCCTATTTACCTTTTTAATTGTGAATACAATACCGGTGCGGTAAAATGATAGTAATATCGTTCCCGCTGCTCCGACTCTCTGGCCGATCTCCCGCTCCAATGTCCCCTCACTCGTGAACAAGACCCCGAGGTACATGAACTCCTTCATTTGTGATAAGGACTCCTTCCCTACCCGGAGGAAGCACTCCATTGGTTTCCTGCTGAGAACCATGGCCTCAGATTTAGCGATTACAAATGTAGTGATTCATTTAAAATACATGTAGACTAGAATGTAAAATAATAGGCTGTCTATTTCACAATTGTTTTTGTTAGCTAGCCTAAGCACATTCAAATATCTATGTATTCTATAAAGGGGACATATGATTCCCCTTTTCTACATGTAGACAGTGACACAGTTCCTTGAGGCCTTAATGCAATATTTGTGATGTGCTTATTTCACATCTGCCTCATAATCCTCCTGTACAGTACCAGGCAAGGACAGCTGCGATTTCATAACCCATACATGAAGTAGCCTAATATGTGCTTGTGGACATGGCTGGTTAGCGGGCAAGGACTGTGATTTTGTGCTGTAGTATAACTTGACCTTCATTCATTAAATAATGTGCTTGCAGATACATATGGCTGGTTATCAAAACGTCACTCCTGTCCCTATACACATGATTCCGGGGCTGTGTGTGACCATGTTACTGACAAGCCAATGTCGAGGCGAACAACAATTAACAACATTAAATCTCCCATATCCTTTAGTCTGAATGGCGAGGCTGAATTAATGTGCAATATTAACACTCTAAACGCTGGAAAATTAAAAATGGCTTGTGGTTCAAAGTAACCGTGTTGCACTGCTGTGTCTGAAGTAGTAGTCAAAGTAGTAAGAATCAGTAGCCTCATGTCAGTACACTACATGGAAAAGGGAACGGGGTGAGCACTGCCTCTTTGGATTTAAATAAACAGTGAAAAATGAATGTAATCTGACAAGAGTAAACCTGGGCATATGATGCTGTTCTACATAATATGTGGTATTGTCACATTGAACTGAGACCTCAAACTGTCAACTGTGTCAGCAATTAAAGGCAGGGTTAGTTATTCTCGAGAATGCATGCTAACTTTGAGCTCAAATCACAACAATATCACTCTGCAGCAACACCTCACACATTGAAACACATTGTGAAGCAAAGAAGTTTGTTTCATATTTACGGAGCCAGGGCTGTGTAGATGTATAATTTTTACAACACGCACAGAGCGGTAAGATAGTGAAATGCAAGGAGATATTTGGCATTGGTGAATTTGACAGTGTATTAGCATGCAATAGCTGACCTTTTATTGCTGATGCCAATTTTTTGGAAAATCAATGATTATAATAAAAAGAATCATCTTTTTTTTTCCTTTTCCTAAGAAACTCGCATAACGCTGGAATTGCCCAATATCATCTTCATCCTCTGACGTTTGTTTCCCGGTTTCGCGCACTGCGCTGTGATTTCTGCTCAACAGTTAGTTAGCAAAATGAACTAAAAAGGGTGGAGATATCAGTGTGTTTAACCAGCATTTATATTTTTATTGAGTTTTAATTTAATTAATTCATCAAAATTAATGCATTATTTTCACAGCCCTAGTAAATAGTCCTGTTAAAATACCATTATGTTGTCTGTACTGCAGCAAGCAATTAATGTTATGGCAGTTTATATTAGCTCTCTAACCTGACATACCAGTTAGTCACAAGTCGATCTGGGGAGATGTCCATCAAACTGTTTGAATAGGGCAGGCACTTTCAAAAATACTTGATTTTGATTGGATGATCCATCTGGTCGTTATCGCTGTTGGCACACTAAGACGCACCTAAACCGTGCCTGTATAGCTATCAATACAATGCTGATTGGTAAGTTCAGTTGCTACGCGGACACATTCGCAATGTTTTTTAGGTTTTAGATTCTCGCTGTGAAGTTATACCGAAGCTTGCAAAGTCAGGGTGAGGATATATTACCTCCACTAAGTAAAGAAAAATGACAGGACATCATTGCCATCAACATCACTCAGTCCTTAACCTATACTTTGACAGTGCAGTTTCTACAAACATCAACAAGCACTATGATAAAACTGACCCTAAGCCACAACAAAGGATGACCCAATGTTTAGTGGGGTTACAGCCAATTAAGTGCACTTCAGAATCCAGCCCAAAAACGGAGTATACTTTATACAGAGTTCAAGGAACAGTACATCTCAACCTCAGCTGTTCAGAGGAGACTGGCTGTCTCCGGCCATGAAACAATGGACAATGGTGGATGATGTGCTTTGGTCTGAGTTCATATTTGACATGTTTGGTTCCATCTACCATGTCTTTGTGAGACACAGATACAGTGAACAGGCTTCCTCTGCTTGTGTGGTTCCCACTGAAGCACTGTCTGGGGGTGCCTTGTTGTTGAAGCCATGACAACTTTAACAGTGTTCTGCAATGATCCTCTGTTCCACCTAGTTTACACTTAGCGAGACCATCACAAACACACCTTCAGGTCAGAATCAATTAGCTTTTACACAGCATTGTACTAGACGCATTAAAACGTGGTTCTAGACAAACGATGGGAATCAATGGTTTATATCAGTTGTGAACAAGGGAGTTACTTCATGCCAAACAACATCTCATATTGAGGTAAATAAGTAATAAACTAGAGAGTTAAAATAATCCATTCAATACTGCGGTAAAGCCACTAGAGATTGAAGTAAATGGTAAATTAACTGCATTTATATAGCTCTTTTACCCAAAGCGCTTTACAGTATTTTGCCTCACATTCACCCATTCACACACACATTCATACACCGATGGTGATTGCTGCCATGCAAGGTGCGATCAACTACCAGGAGCGGTTAGGGGGTACGGGGTTAGGCATCTTGCTCAAGGATGCTTAAAGGTAGGTCAAAACTGGGGTTCGAACTGGGGAGCCGAACACCCAGACCACTGGGCCATCCAGCACTGAAGTTTGTGTTTGGATAAGGCTATCACTGTTTACATCTGATTATCAGGACTCCTGCTCTCTGATGCATGTTCCAGATAATTCATGTTTTGTGATGAGCAATACACAACTAGATATATTTACATGAATGGATGCTAACATAACATTAGGCCTAGTATACATTTAGTTGTTTTTGTAACTGGATTTAGTTTTCAAGTCAAATGAGGTCTGCTAGCAAGGATCTGTAGTGCTGACAAATACTACTAACAACTTTGTTGTATATATTTACCCCTTTATTCCATTCTAGTCTTGTATCTTCTGTTAATAGTAAAATGCTCCATCACGATGCTGACTAGTTTGTGATGAGGAGCCATGTGTCTAGTTTCAGATGCAGACAGCAGCGAAGGAGGCTTCCAGCTGAAGAAGGAGCATGCCCTCCGAGTGTTGACCTACATCAGCTCATGGACACAGAGGTCAGTGAGTTGGCTGGTCACTGGTTTCTTTGTCGTCACTCAACACACATCCACAGGGCTTAGACTATGAATGCTGTGGGGTTAGACGAGATACGCATGTGTGTAGCCTGATTTCTGCTTAAAACAACGGTACAGCAACATACTGAGTCTGTTATTAATGTGATGGAGCCATTTAGCAAGGCACAACGATACCATCAACTACGCTGTATGCTTTGAAACCTTAGGTTATATGAATAGTAACTTGGAAAAACAAGACATTGGTTGCTCTTTAGAGGTGGTCCAGGCACAAATAGGTTCAACAACTATGTTTTTACATGTTTTTGTCACTGCTATGAATGGTAATGTGGCCAGTCCAGAAATGTTTTGTGCTTGACAAAGGAGCCTTGAACAATATAACCCTCGGGCATTAACAAAAAAGGTGCTTACTCAGCAGTTAATATTTTCCGCTACATTGGCAAATCTTTAGATGTGCAACGTTACATTGTCTCAAGTCAAACCTCTTTGCATTCATCACAAATCTGATCATTCTAATTTGGTCGCCTAGTTACTGCATTTTGTCATTCGTGTACGATGTCACGGCAACCTTCCGCGTATTGCCGGTTTTGGTGTACCCATGGGCACCTGTGTTGGTCAGTACACCAGACACCCAAATCATCAGATGGAGTTTCTGCTTGTTTGATTGACATGTCTGTTGACTGCTAGTCAAGTCCAATTCCATGCAGGTGGAGTTCTGATGCGTACTTAAAGACTCTGTTGCTAAGTGAAATGTCCTCTTGTTTGCAGGCAATGTCTCTGCTGCTTTAAGGAATACAAGCACCTGGAAGTCTTCAACCAGCTGGTGTATGCGCTCATCAACTTGGTGATCACCCAGATCAGCAGCCTGAGAGACCGCCTCTGCACCACCCATGGCCGCTCTCACACCAGGGGGGTGTCGGAGACGGACGGGGCCGGCTCGGAGTGGAACGAGACCGCCGTGGGCTCGCTCCCCCAGCCGCCCTCGCCCGGCGTGGACGAGCCCGTGAACGTGGAGAGAGACTCTGCGGAGGAGGACCCCCCTGACCTCAACCACAACAAGGGTCAGGGGCAGGGGGAGGCTCCGTCGGCTCAAGCCCAGGCAGCCGTTGACCCAGGGGACAATGGGAATGACTCGGCGTGCGGAGAAGCTGTGGCTAGCAGCAGTAGCGCTGGCATGGATAACCAGGACCCTTTAGTTTCCTGGAGCACAGAAGAAAGGGAGAAGCTGCTGTTGTGCGCTGCTAAGATATTTCAGATCCAGTTCCCCCTCTACACGGCCTACAAACACAACACACATGCCACCATAGAGGTAAGGTAACGCCTGAATCGGGCTGCCAAACTAACACTATTGGTGGTGACCCTTCTCCATAAAGACAATTACTATGTGCCTGTACTGATCCAGTCCATAATGTCAGCTCAACCATATAAACCTTTCATCACTGTATAGATGGATTCTAGGGTTACGCTTAAATACCTGCCAAATGTACAGTATGTAAAAGGTTTTTTGGATGTGCTGCTGTTATAATGTATTTATTGTGCCTTGCAATTGATGAACCATAAAATCCCAAGTTCTGACATACTTTAGATTAGAGTATAGCCCTACACTGTTCAAAAGTTTGGGGTAACAAATGCCCTTGTTTTTGAAAGAAACATTTTCTTTGTCTATTAAAATTACCTAGTTCATGTGTCAATGTATTCAGTTTTATTTTATAAATAAAATCATAAAAAGGGTTTTTTCAAAAACAAGTACATTTCTAAGTGACCCAACCTTTGAGGCAGTTCTACAAAGCCTAAGTAACTAAAAATGGCTTCAAAAATTGCTAGTTTTGTAGTTTCTGCAATTATAATATGTATTTTCTTAAAAAAAAAAAGTCATAAGATGAAGAACTAACATTTTACCAGATATGTAGTTATTGCGGTTAGCCTTTGGACAGCAGAGTAGTGTACCTATATACACTACTCAGTAAATTGATTAAATTAAGTGGGAGGGTAATCCATCCAACCTCAGTTGCATCGGGTACTAGAAGGTAGATTATTATTTATTTTATAGTTAGGAAAATAACACTGGATCCTGCCTGCCACATCAGTCTATAAAAGCTTGTTCATTGACATGTCATAGCCTAATGAATGCTTTTGTGGGTTGTGAGATAAAAAAGTATCATGTTTAAGTTAAGGGGAAAAACATATTTTAAACCAAATACCATGCTATAACCATCATAAAAATAGAAAACACCTATGAACACCACTGTTCATAGGTGTTCTGTTCTGTTTTCTATTTATATGCTGGTTATGCTATGTCATGGTTCACTAAGTTTGAGAACCACTGGCTTCATCTACCACCTCTTCCTGAAACCTCTCTTTCCAAACTCCCTTCAATTGTTTAATCTTTTATTCCCCCCAGGACATATCTGCTCATGAAAGCAATATCCTCGGCTCGTTCTGCGACATGAACGTAAGCAGTCTTTTTTTATTATTCTAATTCAGCATCAACATTCACCATCTGAACAGGCATTCATTCTTCACGCTGTGACTCAGGACTTCTACTCTCACAGCCTTTTTGTTCAGGGCAGTTGGCCTGTGCGCACATATTATTTTTCAGCAACGCCCAAATTTACATTCACAGTTGACTTGTTGTCAAGTTTGGAACCTGGAAAGAACTGGATTGTGGGGAGCATTGTTTTGCTTGTGACATTACTTTCTTCAAAGGGATCCTATGAAAAAAGTCAATTTTTCCAATTTGTGTAGTTTGAAGGGACCTGAAAGTAATTTGATCAATTTTCCTGGTAGGGGAAAGAAATTCAAATTTATCTTGAGTGTATTCTATATAACTGGATTCTAATTGTCATCCACACTTAGTAATCTGAATAAAATGCCTCCTTCCCATTTCTAATCATATCTATATTATATTCTATAACTATATTCTTCCTTTCTCACTTGTCATATCTGTGATTTATACCATCTTGGAACTATTTCCATTGTATTAGAGCTCTGCATGCAAAACAGCCCAGAGCCCAACAGCTGTGCTCTATTTAAAAAGAAATGGAATCATAGAGGGGGGCTGGCTGAACATATTTGACAACTACATATGTAATGGCTTAAAGAAGCCACCAGTGATGTAGGCAGAAATTATTGTCCTACCATATACCGGACATTCCTCAGGGTTTGTATAGGAATTCTGATTGGGTAAATAGTCTCGCAGAGCCAGCCTTTACTTTCGCAAAGTCTGGGACACAGTCCTGGCTATAGAGACAGAGCGCATTTAAGTCCCGTCCATGCCGGGGGGGGAAAACATTCCATAGCTCTCCATTGACATTGTATTGCGTTAAGCTAATGTCATTTCTGACTTCTACCAAAAAATGTAAACCTACCTAAAAGCTTTTGTCTGACAGGATTCACTACCCACAAGGTAAAGAACCTAGAATGAAGTTTGCATAACATGTCTAACTGAAAAATCAAGGTTTTGAGGAGAGAGAAGCACATACAGGCAACAAGACGTGAGGCATTTTCAGGAAAAATAATAAACTGGGGGATCCTAATACTCAATATGCCTACATGTGGTGACTGGTACTACATAACATGCCAAAATAATAATATGGTGAAAAAAAAAACATACTTTTTCAGGTAAATCTTTTGGAATACTATTTTTGTCTAACTAGGCGTAGTTGTCAATGCAATATGACGTGTGTCTCTATTGCCTGTATCCAGTTTGGTCTCCTTTTCTCCTTCTCCACTCCTTTTTTTTGGTTTGACAGGTTATAAACACTTAGTTTTGGGTTCTTTACCCTGTGGATAGTGTCCTGTCACACAACAGCTTTGGTTTCATTTTTTTGTCAGAAATTGTTATCTTAACACAATGAGCGTAACAGTATGGTTCCGGAAGTAAAATTGCCATTAATTTTCTCCATTGACTTTTCATAAAATCCTTTATATAAAGTGTTTAAGCTTGGAACCAAGCCCAACAGCTACAAAGGTTGTGAATCGATGGTATATGCTCTGGTAGAAGCCGCAAGTCCGTATAATATCAACCTTGTTTTAAGATAAACATTATTTATTTGCAATGTCACAGATAACTACTAAAGTACCCACAATCCTAAAGTGTAACAGCGACATCTCTGATTGGTGGAGCTGGCTTTCTTCGTGAAACCATCTTGCAAGCTTTATTTGGCACTTCGGAGCCGTTCGGAACTCAGAAGTTTGGTGCTACCATGGAAAGGTTTTAAACCCTGCATAGTCATGTTGGCTAGTGAGTATTGTAAGAGACATTATAGAGAGTAGACTTTGGTATTGCTATCGCTGAAAAGTAAGATTTTTTATTTTAAAAGTATAAATAATATGAAAACTATTGTATTATACTATTATAATGGTATAATATACACAATATGATAACTAATTAAAAAGAACCAAGGAAGAATATGCATTTTCTGGGATTCACAATGGATTATGAGATGCGCAGTTCCTTCACTATTATAATATGTTATGTACACAGTCTTATACCTTTGCCTTTTTTCCATTTTGATTAAATATGGTTTTGCTCCGAATCAAATTGTTTATGGTCACGAACATTCTCGTAGCTGGATGGCTTGGTTCCAGTCTTAGAACTCTTTATAGAAGGGTTTTACGTCAATGGGGAGAATGAATGGGAAATTTACTTCCAGCACCAGAGCCCCAAAAAAGTAGGCAGCACCGTTACGCTCTATGGAGCGCTGAGAACGTATGGCATGTTGTTCTGTTTCTATATGCGTCACGATCCGTCTACTTCACAGGAGAGGTATTTTGACCAACTACCTAACTCAATGAAATTAACGTTAAATGGTAAACGGACATTAAACGTATACAGAGTAATTTGTTGAGAAACTTCCCAACACGACTCCTACTGGCTACAACTAAAACTAGTAAAACTTAAATTAGTAAATAAAGTACTGCACTAGCACTTAAGATACAGACTTCGTGAGTGACAGCCAATGAAAATAGACTACCTCACTTCCGGATAATCGTTTAGCTTACGAGGGTATATGTATAGTGCTAATGGACGGAAGAGGCTGAGACTACACCCCTAGTAAATAGAGAAGCTTTTTATGTGTTCCTGTCTTCTATCTTTGTTTGTTATGACATGTAATGTCTGTGTTAGTGTTTTCCTCAGGCACTGTGGATTTAAGATTTGCACTCCTTGCTGCTGTTTTATTGCTGTGACGTAATCAGTTTAATATGACGGCCAAGAACAAATAAGTATTGGCTGTCACAGGCCATTGAGTTTAAATCAAACGATCACTGAAAGCACAAAAGGCTAAATGTTTATTTTTTATTCTAGCAACCTTTTATTTGCTTTGATTCTGGGATTATGAACCAATGTCCACCACATCCTTGTGTATGCTTGTTTTCTTTCTTCTGCTTCTGCACTCTTTGAAACCATTTGAGACAAGTAAAAACATGACATTTAGTAAAAACCTTTTCAGTCGACATGCACATTATGTTAAATGCCGTCCCATTTCTGGCATTAGTACATTAGTAATTGTATTGACCTGATCTTCCAGAGCCCTTTGCATTCACACTGACTTAGACTACTTTTGACAACTTACTAGTAGGGCTGGACAATATGGCCAAAATGTATATGGCAATATATTATAAATTTCGGTCAATACGGTATAATTCCGATATCGATATGAACAATGTAAACCTCAGAAAAAACTGATAAGAACAGCCACAACGAAGTACTTACAAACTTCAAATCCATTTGCCAAGTCTATGAAATCTATGAAACTATATTTTAGAAATGAAAAAGGGAAAAAAAAAATTTCACCTGTTAGCCTTCATACAAACAAGAAAAGTGAAATCACACTCACTTGCTAGTGCTCTAGTGTTACATCTAGTGGCAGAAAATCATATATAAACACTTTAAAGATTATTTTGTTGGAACCGTCCTCTGACATCAGTGTGTTCTCCTCTTCTCCCATTGGCCAGGACGTGGAAGTGCCACTGCACTTGTTGCGTTATGTGTGCCTGTTCTGCGGGAAGCACGGCCTGTCCCTGATGAAGGAGTGCTTTGAGTCTGGGACCCCCGAGACCCTCCCGTTCCTTATCGCCCATGCCTTCATCACCATCGTTTCCAACGTGAGTCTTGCCTCCTGCCTTGTAAGGGCTGGCCAGCCTTCTAGTCATCTGAGGCTGTGACACAAACTTGAACTAGTAACATGTCTTTACTAAAATATACAATAACGTAACACTTTTTATTTTTGCTCTTTCTTATTGTGTCTCTTGGTCAAGCTTGAATCTTGACAAACTAAAGTGTGCTATTAAATCATTGCTGTAAAGCCCTAAAAAACCAGACTTGCCTACTGCTTTTGTAGCCGTAATTGTGGCTGGATTGTTTTTTCTATTTAATTCTACTTCCCCACCCCCCCTCTGCCCACAGATTCGAATATGGTTGCACATTCCTGCAGTTATGCAGCACATAATACCCTTCCGCACTTACGTTATACGGTGAGTTCACTCCACATTCCGCATTATTAAAGCTAATGTGTTCCCCTGGATGTGAGTTTATATATCGCGTTAATACTGTAACCAGCCGAAGCTGGAATGTCCGTACTGCACTAGCATGAGCTGGAGGAATGTTATCCAAATATCTATTTTACTGGTGAAATGTCTCATTAGTGAATGTGTTTTTACATTAGTGCTCCTAATGACACAGTAATCTATAATTAGTTATCTAATCATTATTCTACTTTAATCTCATTTGAGTTAGGTTTGGTATCGCAAATTGAACTCATCCCAGATGTCTTGATTTTCTTGACTAGCAGGGAGCTCTCTCTCTCTCCCACCAACCTATCTGCCTCACGTCTGTTGCTAGGAAGAGCTTCTGTCACTATGGAAACAGCCACCAGAGCTCTAGCAGTCCTCTCCTCATGTGACCTCAGGAGTTAGGCAGCTAGCAGGCTAGAGCGTGACGCAGCCTGAGCCTGTTTGATGTTGAGCTCTGCTGCATTCCTTGTTGGCTTTGATCCCATCTTAAACATACGGGCCTTTGGGTTGACCTATGCGGCCTTCATATGTGTTTAAGTAGTACTGAGGACTGTTGGGAGTGACATTTTGACCTTCTAATCGTCTACTGCTCGGCTGCCTGTTGCAGTGTTGTCATAAATTGGCAGCATCTGTGTTCAAAAGTAATTGTAAAACAAGTTATATCAATTAAAATAGTACCTTATAACAGAGCATCTTGATGCTAGTCGTTTTTTAAGGAATAAATTACACCGCATCACTTGAATGCACTTTCTCTGTTTAATACAATCCTGTGGGTAAAATGCATTAAATAGTATTAATATATTTAGGTTTGGAAATGTACCCCCAAAAAAAGTTTTTTCCAGCCGTCTTGAGTCAGTCTGGCTAAAGGCAGCAGGGTTAGTCATTTTCAAGAGCGCTTGATAACAATATCCCTTCGCGCGTCGTCACACATCAAAATGCATTCTAAAGGAAAACGTGGTACTACGGCTTTGTTGATGTGAGCGGTGTACACCACTTTGTTTATGTTCATATTTACGGAGTCAGGGCTGTGTAGATGTATCTGATAATAGTTTCAACACAGACAGAATGGTAAGCTAGCGAAATGCAAGGAGAATTTGGTGAATTTACAAATAGCTTACAAAAACTGACTACCTTTTTTTTTTTTTTTTTTTCTTTTAAGGGCTCCATTCCTTGTGAAACATACTTCTTAGAGCTAAACATGAATACCAGCAGGGTTTAGGGTTCTATTCCCTATGTATTGTAATAGGAAGAGCGTAACACTAATACCTTTTTAGGGGGTCCATTATTGTGCTATCTTTAGTACTTTGTTTTGGAAATTAGCTATTTGTGTTATCTCACCGCCTCTGGACTCCCACTTGATCTGCCCAGGTACCTGTGTAAGCTGTCAGACCAAGAACTGCGGCAAAGTGCGGCCCGGAACATGGCTGACCTCATGTGGAGCACAGTGAAGGAGCCTTTGGACAGCGCCCTGTGTTTTGACAAGGAGAGCCTGGACCTGGCTTTCAAGTACTTCATGTCGCCAACGCTGACCATGAGGCTGGCCGGCCTTAGCCAGATCACAGTGAGTCCCAGCTGTGGTCCAGTGTCACACACATTCATACACCGCCACTCATGGTCATGGCACAACCTCCATGGAGGCACACAATGGCTGCTGTTTCTTTAGGAAGTGACCTTAGTGCCTTACTAGCATGCTGTGTGTTTCCACAGAACCAGCTCCACACCTTCAATGATGTCTGCAACAACGAGTCACTTGTGTCTGACACAGAAACGTAAGTCACTGTTAGAGGCCTGATATAAAACACAATGTGAACATAATACATTGTATTTCATACATTACAAACCAATTCCATTTCTTATTTGTACACTGGAATAGAAAGCACTTTCAAGAAAGACAGTTCCCGACCATTTTCTTATGTTGTGAAATCATTTAGTTTTTATGAACATGGATGATTTTCATCCTCATATGTCCTTATTATATCCTCAAACAGTTTTAGTTTGGACACCTCATCAGCTGAAATCAGGACATACACTATGTGACATTAGTGTGCGTTCACGGCCGTGATATCACTGACACAAGGCACATTATCCTCTCCTAGGTCAATTGCAAAGGAACTAGCTGACTGGCTAATTAACAACAATGTGGTGGAGCATATATTTGGGCCAAATTTGCACATCGAGGTAAGGTATTTGCTAGCGTAATGTAGCTGAATATTTTCTGTGTAACAGGCTGAAGCTAATTAGTGTGTGTGTGTGTGTGTGTGTGTGTGTGTGTGTGTGCGTGTGTGTGTGTGCGTGTGCGTGCGTGCACGTGTTCCAGATCATTAAACAGTGCCAAGTGATCCTGAACTTCCTGGCTGCAGAGGGCAGGCTAAGCACTCAGCACGTAGACTGCATTTGGGCTGCAGCTCAGGTACAGTGTAGCACCAAACAACACACCTCCAGTGTTCATTATTCCACTGGATGAGGCCAGGGAAACATGGTGTTGTAAGCATGGCCTTACACAAGATTATCAGAGGGAAAAGCCAGCAGTCAAACCTTTAAAATAGATTGATATTATACATTTTAATCTAAAAATGTTAAATTAATTATTTCTATACATGTACAATTATTTTAGCTTTCTAGACAGAACATCTGATTTAAACAACAAAAATGCAATTTGTAAACTGCTTTAAAACAAAGTTTTACATTTAAAACCAAAGACACCCATATTGGCATCTAGTGGTACACTGCCCAAATGAATATCAGAATCTGCCTACTGGGTTCATCAGTTTGTCTCAAATATCACATATGTAGTACAAGTAGACGTCTCCTACCAAACTGATCAGGTGTCTGGAGACCGTTAAGACCATGTAATAGCAAGGCTGCAGTTTGCTCCTGTGATGTTGATGTAGCCTGTATAATGTGCTCTCCAGCTGAAGCACTGTAGTCGCTACATCCATGACCTCTTCCCCTCCTTGATTAAAAACCTGGACCCAGTCCCTCTGCGCCATGTCCTCAACCTGGTGTCTGGACTCCACCCTAGCGCCCACACTGAACAGGTACGTGCGCACGCACACCTCGTTGTTCAGGCTATATACAGCTCTGGAAGAAATCACTGCAGCGTTATATCTGGTTTTACTATTTCTATTTTTTTATTTACATGTTTATACTGTATGTATTTGTTTTTATGGAATTGTTTTATTTTCATATTTATTATATTTACAGTGTATGTATGTAAACATGCTCTTTATTTATTATTTTTTATATTTGTTTGATTTGCAGTGGTCTTAATTTTTCCCAGAGCTGTATATTAATTTTCCTACATATCTTTCTATTAATCTAATCTCTTTGGTATTTAATATTATCATATAACATACAACTGTGGAAAAATAAATTTAGAGACTACTACAGCAATTTTACTATTTATATATTTCTATTTGATGTAATATGTATTTTTACATGTATGTACTTTTTGTACAGTATATTTATAATATTTAAAAGAATAAATTTGCAGTGGTCTCTATTTATTCCATGGCTGTATATAGCGTAGACATCGATAAAGCTTCGTGGCGGTTTGTGACTTTGCCTGCTTCCAGACTCTGTACCTGGCTTCCATGCTGATCAAGGCTCTGTGGAACAATGCCCTGGCTGCCAAGGCCCAGCTCTCCAAACAGAGCTCCTTCGCCTCCCTGCTCAATACCAACCTCCCCATGGGTAACAAGAAAGGTGTGTGCCCTCTCTCCCTTCCACTTGAAGATATACCTGGCTCTCTGTCCTGAGTGGTGGTGTAACCCCCTCTCTCTCTCCCTCTCTCTCTCAACGCTGGGCCAGGCTCTCCTGCTGCCAGCCCAGACAGCAGTGACAACAGTGACACGCAGCACAGCGGAGCCAGCGACATGGAAATGGACGAGCAGCTCATGGTGGGCGGCAAGAGGACCCAGCAGAGGCTCTCTGACACGGAGGTACGCATGCACGCACACACACACACACACCCTTTCTTTCCACATTTAGCTCCGAACCATGTGTTTGGACCCTTGGCAAGCTCCTCATCATATGCGTGTGTGTGTGTGTGTGTGTGTGTGTGTGTGTGTGCGCGTGCGTGCGCTGCAGGAGTCGATGCAGGGCAGCTCTGACGAGACGGCCAACAGCGCGGAGGAGGGCAGCAGCGGCCCGGGCAGCAGCAGCGGCCACAGCGACGCCTCCAGCAACGAGGCGGCCTCCAGCCGCGCCAGCCAGTCAGCCGGCAGTCCAGGCAGCGAGATGCTGACGGACGACATGGCCGACAGCGAGGCCCTGAAGGAGGAGGAGGACGAGGAGGAGGACGATGAGGAGGATGATGATGATGAGGAGGAGGATGACGAGGAGGAAGAGGATGAGGAGGACGATGAGGAGGACGAGGAGGAGGACGAGGACGAAGTGGAAGAGGGCGGCAGCCGTCAGAAGGAGCCTCAGGAGCAGGTTGAGGTCAGAAAGAGGAAGGCGGGAGAGGCATTGGGGGAGGGGCAGGGGGCGGGGCCAGGGGGCGGACCCAAGCCCAAGGTGCTTCCGTTCGGCCCCGACGGCACCATGGTGACGACGACGACTGCGGCGGCGTCGCTGAGGCTGCTCGACGCCTGCTCCACGGTCGCCACGTCGTCCGCCCGGCCGGACGGCCCAGAGAGAGAGAGGGAGGGCCAGCAGCAGCAGGCTGACATAGGCCCCGCCCCCATGGTGCAAGAGGCCCCCTGCCTGCCTGGGGACTTCCTGGGAGAGGCCATGGGCACGGACATGTTCAACTGCCGCAGGTTCATGGGGCCCCACCACCACCACCACCACCACCACCACCATGAAGGGTAGGGACACACCGTGTAGCTAACAGGTGGCCTGGCTCAGCTAACAAATAGGAGCACAACAATATCCTAGACTTCTCAATGTGTTTCCAATGTGTGTGGGGGGTGGAGCTTGTGAGGGAGCAGGCGATGGAATTGAAGGTAGATGTGTTTTTGTTTTGATTGAGTTCAAATAACTTTCCTCTAGAATTACTAACTATAACTTGGGAATGGAAACATTGTGGGAATATACCTGGTTGAACTTATTGCTTTAATGATTCAGCAAAACAAATAACTCGATTTGGTGTGGCCGTTCAATAACCAGATGTGGAAGTTCTGTCATCATTTGGCTTGGTTAGCATGTCTATGCTAACATGCTGCTCAGAACAACTAAAATGTTTCAGGCAACTACAAAGTGAATCCTACTCACAAAAATCCAAATGACCCTTCAAAATGCCTATCCTTCTTCTCCTTCCTTCAGTCACATGGTGGAGGACATGCTGAGTGCGGACGACGTGAGCTGCAGCAGCTCTCAGGTCAGCGCCAAGTCTGAGAAGAACATGGCCGACTTTGACGGCGAGGAGTCCGGCTGCGAGGAGGAGCTGGTTCAGATCAACTCCCATGCTGAGCTCAGCTCCCACCTCCAGCAACACCTCCCTAACCTGGCCTCCATCTACCATGAGCACTTGGTGCAAGGTGGGTGACACGCGCTCCAAAATAGCCAAGCAAACATGGGACAGGCACAGTGTATACATACAGTATATATGTTAGGGCTGTGTATTGGCAAGAATCTGGCCATACGGTGCGTATCACAATACAGGGGGCACAGTCCGATATATTGCGATACTGTAAGCAAGGCGATGTATTGCAATTTCTAATTTGCGTAAAACTGCCATAGCAATGCTAACAAACACTTATGTAAACTTGCTCAGGGACTTCAGATGGAAATGAGCTTTAAGCTAAAACTAGTGACAAGCATTGTATTCTAAAAAAAAAAAGTATCAATACCGTGATTTAGAGAATCGATAGAGTATCGCAAACGGTAATATCGCGATACTCATGTGTATCCATACTTTTCTACAACCCTAATATACTGCATGTTGTTGAGTACCAATGCTTCTCTTTCTCTCTCTCTCTCTCTCTCTCTCTCTCTCTCTCTCTCTTCCTTTCTCTCTCTCTCTCTCTCTCTCTTGCTTCCCACCAGGCCCCGCGGTCCATAAGCACCAGTACTCGTCCAGCTCGGCGGTGACGGACATCAACCTGGACAACGTGTGTAAGAAGGGCAGCACTCTGCTGTGGGACCTGGTGCAGGACGAGGATGCGGTACGACTCACTGGACTCTTGAGGGAACTGTGTCCTAGTGTTGGGAGTAGGAGGGCTCATTTTGTACACCAGGATCTAGTCTGTGTTTTATCATTGCGTGTCTTGACACACTCATTAATCACGATCCGTGAGCCTCCAATAATAATGCAAACAATGCCTCTAACAATGTGAACATATGTGAACCCTCTTCTGTTTTTTTCTGTGATGTTTTAGATCCACCTGTCGGAAGGCTTGATTAACGAAGCAGAGAAGCTGCTCTGTTCGCTAGTTTGTTGGTTTACTGACAGACAAATCCGCATGCGCTTCATCGAGGGTTGCCTTGACAACCTGGCACATCACCGGTAACATCACCTGAAAAACCCAACACATTCTTCATTGATTTGCTCGGTATCTGGCGTAGAATAATCGTGTTTGTTATCTTGGTTCCATTGCCAGGTCCGTGGTGGTCTCCTTACGGCTGTTACCGAAGCTGTTTGGTACTTTCCAACAGTTTGGCTCTAGCTACGACACGCACTGGATCACCATGTACGTACATAACGCACCTGTGTCAGTCTGTGATGAGGATGGTTTCTCTGGAACATAGCCCAGACCATCAACGTGATCATTGTCTTTGCCCTGTCAGGTGGGCAGAGAAAGAACTCCACATGATGAACCTCTTCTTTGAGAACTTGCTCCACTACATCCAGGAGGTCCGGGAACACAGGCACAAGTTTGCGCTGTACGTCAAGTCACGCGTGCACTCACTTCAGTGGCATTCTCAACGAAAACAAATGCACAACTTGATAACGCTAGTCAAATGTTGATGTGTTCTTGTGTGTGTGGTGTGTAATGGCAGATATGGACACAGCGCAGAGGTGCAGGTTCGCCTCCAGTTCCTTACCTGTGTGTTCTCCACCTTGGGATCTCCAGACCATTTCAGTAAGAGGCAATGTTGACACATTAACTGTACCTAAACACTACTGTTCTCCTTCCAGAGTTGCTGGTATATTTAGGTGCTCTCTGAATACTTCAAGCTCTTTTAAATAACTTTCTAAAACTGTTATTTGTTTGTAAGGCTGTCCCCGAATTACAATTGTGTCAGTCGAATTGAATTTGGCCGTTAAATACAGAGGTTGGACGACTTGTTCCTTAAAAAAGCATTCTAAAACCTACGGTTAACTTGACAGAATTATCAATGATCACTAAAATCGTTGTTTCTTTGTTTGAGTGATGATAATCCCTGTGTCTTTAGGACACGTGTTAATTCCAGTTTCTTGTCTAAATAAATGGCTTCAAATGTGCAGGTATTACATCTTCTTTGTTTGTATTATAGCCATGGCACATGGGGAAGACTGTAGGGGTGGGGGGAAAAATCAGTGCAGCATAGCGTCGCGATATTTCCCATGGCAATACTGTATCGATACACAGACGCCAAGTATCGCTCTTTTATTGCACATGAGATTTTAACTTGGTGTATACAATATTTATGATAAATGGTAAATGGATGTTGTTCTGTTCATGTCAGTAAGTTGGACCTGACGATCACATTTTGCAGCAATACAGTTTGTGAGATGAACAGATGTTGACAAAGTTTTCCTTTGGGGACATAATTTGAAGTTGGAAATAGTAATAATTTGCACAATATCGCAGATTATCGCAATGTGTTTATAATCGCAACGTATCGTGATAATATTGTATCGTGTGGCCTCTGGTGATTCCTACTCCTAGACTCCAGTCTTTGATAGATCTATATAAATAAGGTTATTTTAGCTAACTTGAGAACATCATGAACTATCTCCTGTTTAATTTTGCCGACTATGTTGGATCAATGGACTATGCTACGGTAGCCCAACATGTGCTATTATTAAATGCCTATTGATATAATTGAATAGTGCAACACAACTAGGCGAGGCATGCGGGGGGCACTCCCACAAAAGAATGACCCCCTACCCACCCCGTAGAGCAGACAGGATGCTGGCTGATGCATTCACAACCTCTGCATCACATATCACGCCCCAAGTGCTGCTGCACGCAGAGACAAACTCACAAGTAGCATCCATAACGAGAGAGATGACATCGTTTACATGGACTTAACTGTATGCGTGATGTGGTCACATGCAAGCCCAGCTAGTGGTGAGGGCCACACAGCCTGACCCAGCCCTCCGTGTTCCCTCCCCAGGGCTGAGCCTGGAGCAGGTGGACATCCTGTGGCACTGCCTGGTGGAGGACTCTGAGTGCTATGACGACGCCCTGCACTGGTTCCTCAACCAGGTGCGCAGCAAGGACCAGCACGCCATGGGCATGGAGACCTACAAGCACCTCTTCCTGGAGAAAGTACGAGCACACACACACACTAAATACAAGGACGATCCCGTACAGAGAACATGAGATAATATACTATGCATCCATATATTGCAGTGGGCTCATGACCATTGTTTATTTGTGTCCATTCAGCAGTAGTGGCCTTCTAGTAGTTTACCTGCGTATGTGAGAAGGAACAAAACAAGAACTATTCATGAAGGTTGGTGTTGTAGGTTAATAGTTTGGGCACGTTCGTTTCGTGCCTCCAGATGCCCCAGCTGAAGCCTGAGACCATCAGCATGACAGGCCTCAACCTCTTCCAGCACTTGTGTAACCTGGCCCGCCTGGCCACTAGTGCACTGGACACCACCTCCAGCTGTGAGGTATACGACACACACACGCTCTATAGGCTGAGATTTATATCAGAAATGATTGTAGTGTTGGAAAACATACACATTGGTTGGGTTAATTAATTGGTACGTGAAGCAGTTCAGAACATACAAAGGACAATCGGACAAAGGTTGGTACTAGAGAGCTGTATGTCCACAATATTAATGGTGTACTACTACAGCCACAGGAAGGATGTCTGTCCTCCACTTCCAGGCTATTTTGGGTAGATAACATCTGTTCTGTTTACACAAAGTGTATTGTGAGCTTTATTCTCACACACTAAATAGTAGAATGTTAGCAGAGCAACCTATGCAACAAGCCACACAAAGATACCGGTTTAGAGTTTAGACTAAATCACTTTGAGATGACTTACCGGTAGCATCGTTTTTTTTCTCTCTCAGCAATTGTTGCTCTTCTGATTGGTCAACTGAGGTTTTAGTCCTCCTGATTTTATGTTTGCTAAACGTTCATAACGTTGTTTTTGACAATTGAGTACCTCCCTGACCCTACCAGTGAGTTGAGGGTCAAGAATGAACCAGAAACCCTTTGCAGTGTACAGACTTGTGAGTTTATACAGTTGCAGTTCCCTCAAATGTCAGCATGAATGCTGCTGCCCAACTCACCCCTGCCAGGAGTACGCACACACTGTAGTAACAATGACTTTAGCATGATCAGCACCTCTTTTGCTACATTAGCATCATCTTGCCGCTAAAGATTGATTCGCTAACAAGGCTGGTCCTCAGCCCACCCGCCTGCTTGACCCCCAATGCTCCTGCTGTGTCTGCAGCTCTGTGGCATGGACCAGTTGTGGGGGATCGCTCTCAGGGCCCAGTCGGCTGACATAAGCCGCGCTGCCATCCAGTACATCAACTCCTACTACATCAACGGTCAGTTAACTACCGCACAACACACTGGAGATCATTATGTAACGGGCGTTAAACAAACCATGGCATGGGATATGTTGACCTGTTTTATTTTTTAATGGTGTGTTTTATTTCATTATACGTTCAATGTGGATTTGTAAGATGATAACCTACTGTGTGTGTATCTGGACATTCCCAGCTGGTAAAACTGGTCTTGAGAAAGAGCAGGAGTTCATCAGGAAGTGTATGGAGAGTCTGCTGAAAGCCTCGGCCAGCCTGGAGAAGGACTCCCACTCCAGCCTCACCAGCATCGAGAGGGGGCTGCTCATGCTTAAAACTCACCTGGAAGCCTTCAGACGCAGGTACACAGCGCCGACACATGGCGCCCATGGCGACACGCTATGGTGAGTAGCATCACAGCTGTGGTGGGTGCACTTCACAGTGAGCTCTCTCCTGTTTGCGCAGGTTTGCCTACCACCTGCGCCAGTGGCAGATTGAGGGCACCGGCATCACCAGCCATCTTAAGGCTCTGAGCGACAAGCAGTCTCTGCCCCTCAGGATCGTCTGTCAGCCCGCTGGACAGCCTGACAAGGTGGGCGCCCCCCTGTGGCGATGGATGTCAGCGTTAAGACACTGTGTAGTCATAATTATTTATCTGAGGAAGACTCCCATCAAACAGAACTGCATTGGTTGTCCTACATATCTCAGTCAGATCAGTTAGATGCATTAACTCATAGCAGCTGATAGTGAGCACAGTACAAGTATTACAATCAACAGGGAGGTAGGGGATAAACATCTTTAAGGATGCTTCCAGGTAGGGTTCAACCCCAAGGATTGAACCCACAGCCTTCTGTCTTGGTGTGGAACCGAGAGAGAGAGAGAGAGAGAGAGAGAGAGAGAGAGAGAGAGAGAGAGAGAGAGAGAGAGAGAGAGAGAGAGAG
>JAODUE010000001.1:404870-419737 GCA_027564755.1 Amblyopsis hoosieri
GTGTCATCCAAGACATCCCCTCCACATCCAAAGCTTTTAGCATTTCTGGACGAATCTCATCAACCCCCGGGGCTTTGACCTCCCCCAGGGATATTGATGATGATCCCACATCAGCCTCCAACTCTCTCGATCACAGAGAGCGTGTCAGTCGGATTCAGGAGTTCCTCAAAGTGTTCCTTCCACCGCCCAAGTACCTCCTCAGTCTAGGTCAACAGTGTCCCATCCTTGCTGTACACAGCTTGGATGGTTTCTTGGATCTTCATGAACATGTTCCAGGTTATACACTGCCTAGAATAGCATCTTTCCATTGTGACATGTTGACATGCGTCCTGTCCTCCAGATGTTCCAGAGGTTGTGTATTCATGTCATCCAGAGGTTGCGGCCGGTGCACGCCCACCTCTACCTGCAGCCTGGCATGGAGGATGGGTATGTATCAGCTGTTGGCTTGAGCTCTACCGGCTGGCCTGCCAACACTACTCTCCAACACTACACTACTCTCGCTCTCTCTCGCTCTCCTTCTCGTCTGGGAGTGTGGCCCAAATAATCTGCCTAAAAAAGCCTGCATGTAGCAAACACTATTCTAACGACATAACAATATTATATTAACAACCATAACTTGTCGTGAAAATGTTGTAAAGGTAACAAACAATATATAACGTAATAATTGAAGTAAAGATTACACGTGCTCAAATGAAAACCTGTTGTATTAGACCCTGACCACAGTTGGAGAACCACTGCTTTAACACGTGCTACCCATGTATGCATGATCCCTCATCACACTGTGTGTGTGTGTTCAGTTCTGATGACATGGATGGTCCCGTGGAGGACATAGGCAGTCGCTCCTGTGTCACGCGCTTCGTCAAGACGCTCCTGTCAATCATGGAGCACGGCGTCAAGCCACACAGCAAGCACCTGACCGAGTATTTTGCGTTCCTCTACGAGTTTGCCAAGATGGGAGAGGAGGAGGTATATCATTAAAGATAATAACACGCTATTAGCCTGCGGCCTCTGCACCGATGCTAATGAAGTGAGCCTTTATCGTCTTTGTGTCTCCAGAGCCAGTTCCTGCTGTCACTACAAGCCATCTCCATCATGGTCCATTTCTACATGGGCACCAAAGGCCCAGAGAACGTAGGTGTACCAGTGTGCTTGCTAACTGACGTTACAATAGGCTGGCTCTCGCTCACCTAGGAAACACACAATGTCATGCCATTACAAAATACATGTAGAGGAAATGGAGCCTTTGTGTGTGATGCCATGTGGTCCCTCAGCCCCAGGTGGAGGTGTTGTCAGAGGAGGAGGGTGAGGAGGAGGACGAGGAGGAGGATATCTTGTCTCTGGCGGAGGAGAAGTACCGTCCTGCCGCTCTGGAGAAGATGGTCGCGCTCATCGCCCTGCTGGTGGAGCAGTCTCGCTCTGAGCGGTACGGCGCCACACCCATTCTCAATGTGTCACATATGGCATCCACCCATCGCCGCACATAAAGTAGAACCCAAAAACCCAAAAACAAATAACTAACCTGCAAAGTTCCAGACTGTAGCTCTAATATGACTAGTTTTACTACACTAGTGTAATGTATTGATATTATAACCGTGCAATACCTAATGCTACAGCAATACAGCATACATTTCAGTGAGAAGCACATATAGAAGCTACCACTATTAAGCTTTGCACACCGCACAGTGCAGTAGAATGTATTGACGGCCTTCTGACCAGCTGTACATGGTTGTGTGCACCCCCCAGGCACCTGACGCTGTCTCAGAGCGACATGGCAGCGCTGACCGGAGGGAAAGGCTTTCCCTTCCTCTTCCAGCACATCAGAGACGGCATCAACATCAGGCAGACGTGCAACCTCATCTACAGCCTCTGTCGCTACAACAACCGGCTGGCCGAACACGTAAGCCTAATCACGCAGGCACATGCTGACGAGCCAGATTAGATCGCTGTGGGTAGTATTGAAAGGTTGCTTTAGGTGCAGAGACACCTTATACCGTTTAACAGAGGGAAAGGTTGTTATTCTAAGTAAATGTCAGGTATAACGATATTCAAAACATGTAACAGACCTTGGCTTGACTAGCTCTCGCTTCAGGGTTAAGTCCTGTTGACATTCTGACACTCACTATCTTAACACTTGGTTTGGGGTCAGTGCTAGACGGCATCACAGTAGTATTTATCCGTTATTCACTGTCATTGTTTTCCATGCTATTTCTAATGTGTCTGTGACACCAGGGCTCCAGACTTCAGACCCATTCAGTCGCATTTTGAAAATATTTATTTTAAAAGTGTGACTACATTTTACAAGTAGTCGCACCAGTGCGACTTGTGGTCCGCCGCTTCACAATTGCAGTTTAAGCTGCGGCGCACTCCGCTACGAACCGCACTCAAACGAACCATTTCAAATGAACGGCCCTCCCTCTCCACAACAGAGCGATAAATAAACAAACTCATTAAAACGAGTAGCCTACATGATTGTTGAAACAGCAATAATTCATAAACCCTTTTGGTCTTTTTGCTTTGGGTTTGACCCTCCGAGTCCTACAAAAATGAATGTCGCTAAAAATAAAACCTGCCAAATTCAGTCTGTTACCCCGTGTTGACTTTGTTTACGTAGCATAGCTTGTTGCTAGGCTAAACTATGGAAATTCTGTCAAACATTAGCTTTTCAGCAGACATGATATTGTATTGTTATTGTAGTATTTCAATTGCTGCATTCTTTAATAAATATTATAAAGTGAGATTTCGTAACGCTCTCGTCCCACTGCTCGCCATGCATGTTAATAGCGCAGGTGTAGATGACAATGTGAAATTATGCGTACCGTATTCCAAAGATTAAGATGATGATTTTAAAATGTGTCTGGAGGAGATGAACCAACCCAGACACAACTGATGAGTGTGCATGTTGAAAGCACAAGGGCTAATGCAGTAGGCATGAGTTGCGGTAGAAAGGGGATGTCTGCTGCATAATGTAGGCAATGCGGCCCATCCATTGTAGGAAACTCACCATGCTAAAATATAAAATAAAAAGCATTTCCAGGTCTTATTCATGCATGTCTGTTGTGTTCTTCCAATGCAGATCGTGTCCATGCTATTCACGTCTATTGCAAAGCTAACTCCTGAGGTAAGCGTTACAGTCTTTTCAAACAAACCTTATGATTCAAGTTCACTACCATAACAGTTCAACATGTTCTATCTTCTTAACATTTCTCAATCTTTGTACTTATTGCCAATCATTCAGTCATCAAAGAGTTAAGTAACTTTGTTGTGCTGTAGGCTGCCAATCCTTTCTTCAAGCTGCTGAGCATGTTGATGGAGTTTGCTGGGGGACCTCCAGGGATGCCGTCATTTGCCTCCTACATCCTCCAGAGGATCTGGGAGGTACTACACTACCATATGTCCATTGTCCTGCCATAAAGACACCCAGCACTAACTTAGCAATCACTAGTGGTGCACAAAAATCACGGTTCGGATTTGAGCCACGGATCGGATCAGCAGTCTGTATGCTTATATTTAACCATACTGATGTAACTTTGTTTTCCATGTATTACTTAATGTGGCTCTTTATGACTTACTGACTCTAGATGTAATAGTTACATTTACATTTTGCTGCTACATTCATGTTGTATACAGCCTTTATAAAGATTCATGCTTAGACCATACAGATCTAATAAACATTAATACATTAGTAATCATTATCTTAGATTGTAACAAACTACAACTCAAAAGATTTATAAATCTCCACAAATAACATTTCAGTTTAATTATAGATGGTCATCAGGTGAAGACGAAGTATCGTGTAGATCTGCAGGAAATGTTTGTGTTGCATGGCAAACAGTTTAGTCCTGTGTTGGCTAAGCCAAATATATAAAATAATAATCACTTGCATTTATATAGCGCTTTTCTAACCTTCCAGCCACTCATTGCGCTGTACAGTATTGCTTCACATTCACACACACATTCATACACCGATGGTGATTGCTGCCATGCAAGGTGTGACCAGGGTGTTAGGCATCTTGCTCAAGGATGCTTACAGGTAGGTCAACACCGGGGTTCGAACCCACGACCTTCTGGCTGGGAGCCAGACCACTAGACCATCCTGTCCCAGTAAATAAAATATAAATGAAATAAACAATTACTTTTTATGCCTACTCTTAACTGTTGCGGCAGAGTTCCGAAGTCGAAGAAAACCAGACATGCTGACTTTCAGCATAGCTCGTAGCAGCACACTCGAGCACAATGAACATGAAGCTGATTCATTCTCCGCATTAGTATCGGCGGGGCATGTAAAATCCAAGGCAGTCCTTGCAGTGTGCAAAGCACGGCAGTGAAAAGACAACTGAAAACGCTGGCACTTTAGCTCCAAGTAGGCTACGCTCTGCGCCTTAAGCCCTCTTGTGTTTGTTATGTTTATGCTTGCTTTTTCCCCAAAGCAAGACGCCGATTTGATTCATACCCCGAAAACGTTCAGCGCTTTTCTATTAACCTGCGATTTATGTGCGTGCCGAACCGTGAGGAGTGATAGGTGCGGGTCACTGATCAACTACGATCCGTTACACCACTAGCAATTAGTATTAAAGACAATTGTTCTGAGTATGTGAACTAGAAATCTGTTTGTGTGTGTGTTCTAGGTGATTGAGTACAACCCATCTCAGTGTCTGGATTGGCTGGCGGTTCAGACGCCCAGGAACAAGCTGGCTCACAGCTGGGTCCTGCAGAATATGGAGAACTGGGTGGAGCGTTTCCTCTTGGCTCACAACTACCCACGCGTACGCACATGTAAGGACCGCCGCCGCACATGACGCAGTTGTGGCTTCCACTAGAGGTCGGCCGATTAATGGTTTTGCCGATTAATCTTTACAAACTATCGTTACCGGCAGAATTTGCCGCCGATAGCTGCGCAGACTGCACCGGTCACGTAAATCACCTTGCGTTTGACACAGCCTCCGTACAAGTTAATTAATTGTTTACCTGGGATCATTTATAGCATGAAGTCACCTTTAAG
The DNA here is from genome assembly GCA_027564755.1 of Amblyopsis hoosieri. Classification (NCBI taxonomy): domain Eukaryota; kingdom Metazoa; phylum Chordata; class Actinopteri; order Percopsiformes; family Amblyopsidae; genus Amblyopsis; species Amblyopsis hoosieri. The sequence goes on from JAODUE010000001.1 coordinate 409,870, forward strand.
ACAGGTTTATTTGTGAAGTGTGAGGATGATGCGTTTGTTCGTTACAATGACATTAACATGCACGTCTATAGCACAGCTAAGAGCCAATGGCCATATCTAAACAACTGCATAGCCCGACAGACCCACCACCAGATCCAGATACCGGTACGCGACTATTACAAAATGACTGTAAAGCTTAAGGAACGACTGTGATGGTAAATCGTTCCTTGATGCTTCCAAAACAATTCCTCAAAGTAGATTTAGTCCAATTATTTTTTCATTTGGCAATATAACTTTGTTGTTTGTGATAAGAAAGAATAGTCCTAGATTTTTTGCAACAGTGGAAATGAAACGCAACCGTAATCCGCTATTCAGAATCCTAACAAGCTACAAGATAATAAGCTAGCATATGGCCACCCCAACTTGTATAAAGTGGTAAGTTGCAGGGCTGCGGTAAATTCACTTAACGTGTCAAATGGTATGTCTCAATTGCTTATTGTTTTAAAATGCAAGCCATATTGTTTCCTTTACCCTTCAGTGGTTATTTTGAATTAATCTGTAAGATTCCTTGACGATTCATTAAAAGTAAACACTGGCAAGTGACAGCCAACCTTAGCTGTACCTCATATGCGATCTTTTACTGCCATCTGGTGGGTGCTTTATGAAATATAATGGCAATATATACAGTACCTCAATGTTGATGTTTTAAATCAACTCACTTAGAACCTTTTAAGCAACATACAATCAAGTTGGACAGTCAAGATGGTCAAAATGCATTCAAGCCTAGTCACAAGAAATATACTGATCAGTAGAAAATGTTATTTCACTTTGTAACGCATTGTTCACAACACAAGGTATGACTTAGATCTGTATTAGTCTCAGCCTCTTCCGTTCATCAGCACTACGTCACATAAGCAACTCTGTGCTGAACGTCTGATACATAGACCCCTTTATGCTTGACACCACTTTCAGGAAGCAGAAAGTCTGTTTTCATTGGGTGTTAGCATTGTCACTCACAAGTTTAGGTTTGTAATTTCGGTGCAACGCTAGTTGCAGGACTTAATTTACTAATTTCCGTTCCATATGTTTTACCATAACCTACTTATCTAACATTTTTACAAGACCTGCAAATAGCAAGCATGTGTCATTAAATTTTCCCAACATATCATTCAGTATCAGTGTCGTGGTCATGGAGTTAAGTCGTCGTGCATGCCTCTCCTGTTAAGTCGGATCTTGACGCAGACAGTTAACCTGTGCTGTGTCCCAGACGTGTTACTTGCCGTCCAGACGTTGAACAGCCCTGTCCTATGCAGATGAACATGACTTGCTCTGGAGGAGTCATGTGGATATGTTTTGACCCCCCCCCCCCCCCACCCTCCCCTCCGTAGCGGCGGCGTACCTCCTGGTGTCCCTCATCCCCAGCAACTCTTTCCGCCAGATGTTCCGCTCCACGCGCTCCCTGCACCTGCCCACGCGGGAGCTGCCGCTGTCCTCGGACACCACGGTGGTCCTGCACCAGGTGTACAACCTGCTACTGGGGCTGCTGGCGCGTGCCAAGCTGTACGTGGACGCGTCCGTGCACGGCACCACCAAGCTGGTGCAGTACTTCAGCTTTATGAGCTACTGCCTCATCTCTAAGACGGAGAAGCTCATGTTCTCTGGCTACTTCATGGACCTGTGGAACCTCTTCCAGGTACGCTTGCTTTTCATCCGAGTGTGCGTGTGTGTGTTGTGTGCAGCATCAAGGTTATACAGTGTAAATAATGTGGCTGTATTTAAAGATGCAGGGCAGCTGTGGCACATGCAGCAGCATCACAACCATGTGCATGTGCTCTGGGTTCAAACTTGAGTCTTCCATTTCCTGATCCCGGTCCCAATCTCCCCCCAGCCCCCACCACCCCGCTATAAGATGACAAGCATTTTGACCCATAGCTCTTAGAATGCAGGACCACCTAACTGACCATCTGTCCACATGACCCCCAGCCCAAGCTGTCGGAGCCTGCCATCGCCACCAACCACAACAAGCAGGCTCTGCTGTCCTTCTGGTACAACGTGTGCGTGGAGTGTCCGGAGAACGTGCGCCTGGTGGTGCACAACCCCGTGGTGACCAAGAACATCGCCTTCAACTACATCCTGGCCGACCACGACGACCAGGAGGTGGTGCTGTTCAACCGCGGCATGCTGCCCGCCTACTACGGCATCCTGCGCATGTGCTGCCAGCAGGCGCCCGCCTTCACGAGGCAACTGGCCTCGCACCAGAACATCCAGTGGGCCTTCAAGAACCTGACGCCACACGCCAGCCAGTACCCCGGGGTAGGTGGCCTTCTGGCATCTGCTGGGATCATACTGGTGGATGTTAGCGGTGGGGGGAACATCGATACAGCACAGTATCGCGATTGTTCCCATGGCAATACTGTATCGATACACGGACGCCAAGTATTGCAGTTTCATTATATAAATTGTACATGAGGATTTAACTTGGTGTATACAATATTTATGACATGTTCATGTCAGTTAGTTGGCTTGACAATCACATTTTGCAGCAATACAATTTGTGAGATGAACAAACTGATGCTTTCTTTTAGGGACATGATTTGAAATTTGAAAAGATAATAGTTTAAAATCGCAATAATATCGTACCGTGGCATAAGTATCGTGATGATATCGTATCGTGGGGCCTCTGGTGATTCCCACCCCTAGTGGACGCCCACTAGGTCAGGGTAAACACTGATCTGGAGGAATAGCCTCGTGAGACCAGCTTTGCGGCTAGTATCAGTCTGGAACCACTCCATTCTAAAGCGTTTGTCATAAAGGGAGTGTTAGTACAATACAGTCCAAACCTTGCATACGATTGGACAACCTACCTTTTATCTCACCCAGTCACAATGCTTTAAAGTCAGCAAGAGCGCAACGTACGCTGATGTCATCATCTTGGGAAATACTTCAACACGATTGGCCCGATTGTTCTGTACACAGTCGACAAACACTTAAGTGCTTCCAGACTGATTGTTGCAGTGTAATAAATGTGGAGTTTGCGAGATCAGGATGGTCTCACAGGCTACTGGAGAGATGCTGGTTGGACAAAACGTATGTAAGAGCAAGCTAGAATGTGTCATTTCCAGTGCCTTGGTTTCTCCTCTAAAACCATCCTTTAGTAAAGGCACTTAATGGTATATGTTAACAGTAATCCATGTCAAGTTGTTTTATTGTTCTCCAAATGTACCTTAAATCCTTGTTCTTCTGCATGTTGCCCCCTACAGGCAGTGGAGGAGCTGTTCAACCTGATGCAGCTGTTTGTGGCCCAGCGGGCTGACATGAGGGAGGAGGAGGTGGAGGATGTGAAGCAGTTCAAGAAGACAACCATCAGCTGTTACCTACGCTGCCTGGATGGCCGCTCCTGCTGGACCACGCTGATCAGGTTAGCTCACTAGCTCATACTTCCTCACTCGCTCACTCACTCACTAACTCACTAGCTCATACTTCCTCACTCACTCGCTCACTCAATCGCAAATCAATAATTCACACACATGTAGAGTACTTTTTCTTTTTAAACATTTTTAAAGTAAATATATAATTGCTGTTTAATTTACTATACAGTAGTACTTAAAAGCATTTTTACAATGACTTGCTTTTCCACATCCCAGAGTGAGCTTTGGGACCATGTTTAAAACCTGCTGTTTAATTCAGTTTGATAATAACCCGCCCACTTCTAAAAATGAAATTGTGAAAATGAAACGGTGGCTTTCTTCAGAGTCAGCCTCTTTGTAACGGCTGCATACTTGATGTGTGTGTCCCTCCAGTGCTTTCAGGGTCTTACTGGAGAACGACGAGGACCGGTTACTGGTGGTCTTCAACAGAGGACTTATCCTTATGACTGAGGTAGGGTTCACATCACCTCTGTATAATAACATCCTAGAGAACTGCTGTTTTGCCCAGCTGCATGTTTAAATAAAGACGTTATTCTGTGTGCGCGTGTGTAGTCGTTCAACACCCTGCACATGATGTACCATGAGGCTACAGCCTGCCACGTCACAGGAGACCTGGTGGAGCTGTTGTCCATCTTCCTGTCCGTGCTGAAAGCCACGCGGCCATACCTTCAGCGCAAAGGTGAGCATTTTATGGAGGGGGCGTGTCCTGTCTCCTTTTGATGACATGGCTGGTCTGTGACGTGTTGCTAATGGAAAGCATTGACATCAGATACGATCTAGAAGCAAACAAGATATAGCTAATGAATCATCTAGAAGCCAAAAATATATAGCTGATGAAGCTACATCTAGAAGCTAACAACATATAGCTGATGAAGCTACATCTAGAAGCTAACAATATATAGCTAATGAAGCTACATCTAGAAGCTAACAACATATAGCTAATTAAGCTACATCTAGAAGCTAATAATGAAACTACATCTAGAAGCTAACAACATACAGCTAATGAAGCTACATCTAAAAGCTAATAATGAAGCTATGTCTAGAAGCTAACAACATATAGCTAATGAAGCTACATCTAGAAGCTAATGAAACTACATCTAGAAGCTAGCATATAGCTTATGAAGCTACATCTAGAAGCTAACAACATATATATCTAATGAAGCTACACCAAGCTATTCTATGTTCAGTCATGTATTAGCACCACATCCTGGCCCTCTGGCTAGTCGGTGGAGACTCCTTTATCTGATGGCCATGGTCATCCACTAAACATCACATGACAGGGTTTATACTTCACAAACAAAACACTTCACTGCTTCTACCGGTTCATTCTTTCCCATTACAAGCCCTGCCATTAACCATACTTAATGCGTCATGAGCAATAGTGATGTGACGTTTGTCCTGTCTAGATGTGAAGCAGGCTCTCATCCAGTGGCAGGAAAGGATAGACTTTGCCCACAAGCTGCTGACCCTGCTCAACTCTTACAGCCCCCCAGAGCTCCGTAGCGCCTGCCTAGGTAACACACACACAACACACTGCTTAAAGCTAGAACTACACTGCGGCGATTTTTGCTCGTGCGTGTGGAAGCGACTGCTTATCAACAGAAATGGCCAGGTCGCTGATAGACTCTTTGGTGTAGCCGCTGGACCGACCGCTCCTATCAACCGAAACCCGGCGCTCTATCAACTTTGGCTAGCGATTACATTTTTGGAGCGGCAGCTAGAGGTCATAAAAATCGCTAGTGTCTCCACCTATCAGAATCTAGGTAAAGGCTATCGGGCTTTCTTGCAAGATAATAAACACAAAAACCTAACAGTTTAACATGGTAGATACATAATTGGTTTAAAGTCCATGAGTAATAGCCTCAATGAATCAACCTCCAGATTACTGCAAATGTACACTACCTGTCAATGGTTTTAGAACCCCAATTCTTCCAGGTTTTTTTATTGGAACATTTATTGGAAAATGTATACAAATAAAACAATTGAAGTAAAAAAAGATATAATGGAATCAATTTATAAATGAAAATGTATTCTAATCTTTTGACTCTTGAAAGTAGCCACCTCTGGCAGATACAATAGCTTTTGTGGCATTCTGTCTACAATGGAAATCAAATGTTCTTCAGAAGGTTATTCCCAACTCTGTCGCAGAAGTTCCCATACATCACTTGTAGGTTGCTTTGCTTTCCCTCTTCTGTCCAATTAATCCCAAATCAGCTCAATAGGTAATAAATCTGGTGACTATGCTGGCCATGCACACAATATTAGGGTTATGGAGCAGGTGATTCCCCTTCTGCTTCAGAATGGAATTCTGACCATGTTTTTAAGCTTACCATCTTGTTCTTCTTTCCTAAGGTAGTTCTGGCATAGCTTGGATTTATGTTTTGGGTCATTATCTTGCTGTAGGATGAACCCCTGACCAACTAGGCGCATACCAGAGTGTACTGCATGGCCCTGCAGAATGCTGTGGTAGCCATTTCGGTTCAGGGTGCCTCACTCTGTACAAGTCACCGACCCTGGATCCAGCAAAAGAGCCCCAGACCATAACACTTCCTTCTCCATATTTGATAGTTGATATCACACACCAAGAAAGGAACCATCCTTTCGCCTAATCGATGGCGTACATGTATCCTGCGCGATGAACTGAAGTTTTCAGATTTTGATTCATCAGTCCATTACACCTTCTTCTAGTCCATGGTAGTACATTGGCGGTGTTTCATGGCTCAGGCAAGCCTCTTTTTTTTATTCTGACGTCTTAGTAATGGCTTTCTTGCTGCATCTCGACCTGTCAAACCGCAGCTTGAAGGTTTCTCTTTACAATTTAGACAGTCGCTTATTACGACCACTATTAAGCTGTGCTTGAAGCTGTTGTCCTGTGAACCGCCTATCACTCAAGCTGTTGACTCTCAGAATATTTTCTTGTGATTCTGTTGTGGCTTTGGGTCTGCCAGACCTTTTTCTGTCAGTTTCCCCATGTTTCTGAGTGCCTTTTGATGGTGAAGGAGACTCACTGATACCTTGACTTTCTTGGCCATTTCTCTGGAGGAATGACTTACATTTTAAGCGGTATGATGGTCTGTGTCTCTTCCATTGTTAACTTAATTGCCTTTTTCTTGCCATTTTTATAGCAACACAACTTTCTGCAATACAATACTGTTAAAATGCTCACAAGGGTATGGTAACACAGTGTGTTCCAACACTACTTTTATGCCGATGGGGTTGTAAGTAATCAAGGCAAGTTGAGAACCATGTGGGAGTTGGTAAAACCAACGTTCAAGGCTTGATCAACCTCCGTTGCTGCAGAAAAGCTTTAAGTTAACTATTTCTTGTTCCCTGAAAAGGGCATTTTGTATAATGTACATTATTTTTCAGTTTTGGATAACCTTACCTTTTTTTTAACCTCTGGCAGTTCACCATTTACCTTTGTACAATTTCAATGAATTCATTGGACTTGAACTGCTTGAATTTTAATAATAAACTGGAAAAATGTGGGTGTTTTCGGTAGTGTATATGCGCTGTGTTGCTTGCCTTTTCTGTGAACCATTGATGTTCTCATTACTTTTGAATTAACAGAAGGCATAGACTACATTTGATAACGCAAGCACACTGCACTAGGCCAGAGGTTCTCAAACTTTTCAGCTCGCGACCCCCCAAAATAACAGTGCCAGAGACCCCCAGTTTGAGAACCACTGCACTAGGCTACTAGATTGTGGTGTCCTTGTTGTGCTTCACTGTTTACTAGCTGTAATAATAGTCCTGTAACATTTTTATTCTTTCTCGGTGTCCGCGCAGACTCAGAAGGTAAAGCCCCCGCTTGAGCATGCGCTCATGTGGGGAGCACGTACAGTACAATCGCGGCGACAATATATGAATAAGCCTGTCACTAGACTACTCCCAGCCGTTATTCCACGCCTTGGTGTAGTTGTAGCTTTAGACCATGCATAGCGAGATGAGGCGATGCGACAGCATCCACACAGACTGACTGTATGTGGTGTGGTGTTGTGCTCCAGACGTGCTGAAGGAGCTGGTTCTCCTGAGCCCTCATGACTTCCTGCACACGCTGGTGCCTTTCTTGCAGCACAACCACTGTACATACCACCACAGCAACATCCCCAGTAAGTTTGCTCCAACTGTTTCCTACTCCTCTTCACAATAAATATATAAATAAATATATAAATGGCCCAAAAAAGAAGTGATTCATAGTTTTTTTTATTATTATTGTATTATTATATTTACCATGTATGCACATATTTCATATCCAGACTGGTCATAAGTGTGTGTGTGTGTGTGTGTGTCCAGTGTCGTGTGGCCCGTACCTTCCATGCAGAGAGAACATCAAGTTAATGGGAGGGAAGAACAACATCCGCCCCCCGCGACCGGAGCTCAACATGTGTCTGCTTCCCACCATGGTGGAGAGCAGCAAGGTCAGACGTTCAGAACCTGCCTGCTCTACCCGTGGACTTACTGCTCCAACAGGTCTCATCACACCAGGTCCCCCACAAGCCACTTGACCTGATCTCTGTGTGTGTGTGTGTGTGTGTGTGTGTGTGTGTGTGTGTGTATGTGCGTGTGTGTGTGTTGTTTCTCAGGGGAAAGATGAGGTCTATGACCGGATGCTGCTAGATTATTTCCTATCCTATCACCAGTTCATCCACCTGTTGTGTCGTGTGGCCATCAACTGTGAGAAGTTCACAGATACCCTGGTCAAGCTAAGTACGTTGATGTGGCTGTGGGCATTTGTAGTCTGTATCATTGTTTCACTAGACTAGCTACTAATGCGTCATGCCATCATGTGTGAACCAGTCAAATAGTTCTCTCCAGAGAGGTTTTTGTGATATAACCCTAATTCCAAATATCCTGAAACAGAGACATCATGGTAAATATTATGGTGTTAATGTCAAGGTTGTTTACCAACATACATACATTCCAAGGGGTATATGGATTAAATTAGATAATCAGCCATCATTAAACATAAATGTAACATATAGTAATTGCTATAATATGTGTAAGCATGTATCAATTGCAATAGCACCTTTCTGGATGGAGTTCCTGCTACTGCACATCACTGATGTATCTGTGTTGGTGCAGGTGTCTTGATAGCATATGAGGGAATGCCATTACACTTGGACATCTTCCCCAAATTATGGACCGAGCTCTGTCAGTCCGAGGTAATGTAGCGCGTGTTTACGTATTAAACTATGGAGGGAGTTCTGAAGTGGTTGCTAACTGCTGCACTGACTGCCATTGCAGTCTGCCATGGCCAAGAGCTGCGTGAAGCTCCTCTGTGAAGACCCAACGTTCGCCGAGTACATCAAGTGTATCCTGATGGACGAGAGGACCTTCCTCAACAACAACATGGCTTACTCCTTCTTGACATGCTTCCTGCACAAGGTATGACACCCAGCGAACACATCAGACATTCACTCACCATTATTGTCATTTAGGACAGTGGTTAACCCCCCCCAACCTGCATACGCACATCAACTTAAAACAAATGCATGCAGTGAATGGCATAAAGCTAGGGCTGGACAATGTGACCTCAAAACTAAATCACAGCTAAGTGAACATTGTACCTTGATTACGATTAATGAGCGATTATTTTGCCTTTGTTTTGCTTTCGGATAAGTTCTCCATTTGCTTCCATGTAGCTCAGTGGATGGGTGGAGTCATGTGACTACACACACGGTAGTTAACAGTATAGTTTTTACTTTTGTAATTGTTATTGCTAGAAAAGGGCTAAATATTAAATAATGAAAGCTACATGGAGTCATAATTATTAGCTTAAAGTAAAATATTGACAGTCAATAATTTACTTAACCTGCTGTGTTACGCTGTAGTACTTTGTCAATAACGTATCATGCATTTGGAATCCATAGTTAGAATTGATAGTAAGACAGCAGTGTTTTTCTCAGTAGATATTACTCGTTTATTGCAGTTTATGGATTATTGCTGTGTTTGGGATTGTCACCATTTCAAGATGGGTGTCCCGTGTCTGGATTCCAACAAATAGGCCTATATGGAAAACGTGACCCCCATTTCTGACGTACTTGATTAAAAAGAATTTTCTAAATATTTTTCCCCGACCTGGGAAAATGTTGTCGGTTAGCCTACATTCAGACTGCACACAAATCTTTTTTTTTCCCGCTCTTAAAGGTTACGTTCAGACTGCAGTCCTTGGTGCTCAATTCCATGAGTGAGCAATTACGCTAGCGAGGACATTCACACAGTATCTGCTTCTTTTAAATGCGATCTCAGTCTGAACAGTCAAATCAGAATTCATTAGGGTTGGGTACCGAACTCGGTACTTTTAAGAGTACCAACCGAATTACGTCGGTACTACCGAGTACCGATTGAGATTAAATCAAGCGGAACCAGATTTCGGTACTGTAGCGCACGTAAAGAGAGAAACGCGAGCAAGATTACATCATCCCTGCACAGCCTGCAGTGTGTTAAATGTTCAACAC
>JAODUE010000001.1:435703-446767 GCA_027564755.1 Amblyopsis hoosieri
TGCTCTCTGTGTGTGAGTTTAAATAATTGTGCTGTGCATGTCATTTTAGTGTGTTAGCAATTGTAAAAAACTGTAAGTCTCGGCTGAAAACATTATCTTTATTCGTTAGCCTTCGTCCCAGTGTAGGGGCACTACGCTACATTTGTCCTGCATGTTTTTATTTATTGATATTGTGTATTTCACTGTATTGATGTGTTGATAATTGCATTACTTTGTACAGTAACTATATTTTGTACAGCGATTTTGTTACCAGTCTGTTTTTATATGCGCTTTATAAATAAATGTACTTGACTTGACTACTAATTCTGTATAACATTATTAAAGACATAATATAAAATAAAGCCCACTTTGACAAACACCATGCTTGTGGAAATACTGTAGATAACAAAGAGTAACTTTTGGTAGTAGTCATATTACATGCTGTCTGACTGCAGGCATCGAACATTAAGGGTGACCTCGCCACCTTCTGACAACAGACAGATGAGGGGATTTCCAATACACTTGCTGCCGTTTATGTTTAGGGAAAATGGCTGACTAATCCCGTTTTCCTGCGTGTATGTAACGGTCTGGGCCGCGCCGCCGATGGGCGGCTCATTCCCTCCCACCGTTACCGGGGCATGCGTGCTCCCGCCCTGGTTTCCAGACGTGCACTTCCCCAGCGCTCCTTGTCTCACGGGTGTTTGCACTGATTGTGTATCGTTTGCCTCAGTGTATCGTTTGCACCTGGGGGTTTTGCTTTGGTATTTAGGATGGGGTTTCTGTTTGTTCCTTTGTCGGTTATTGTTTCGTGTATGGTGTGTGTTAGCGTGCGTTTCCCATTAAAGATTATTGTTTATTAACAACTCCTGCGCCTGGTACCTGCCTTGCCCGCTCCCGTCCGTTACAGTGTATTCCTGAAACGTGGATGCTCTGCGCCGCATGGCAGAAAGGCAAGAAGGGGCGCACGGAGAGAAAATGAAATGCAAAGTACAGAAAGTGAACGAAAGAAGGCGAGAAAGACAAGATGAAGAATTCAGATGCAATAACCTCCAAGTCCATCTGACATGGTTTTTGTATTATGTTAGTTCTGGCAACATTTAAATAGCTACAATATTTAAATAAGTAGCTACATGTTTTGAAGATTCAGTTACTTTTCCTTGTAATAGAAGTGAAATGAGTGAAGCCAAATATAGAAACCAAATGAATATTGCCGTTTTAAAGCTGTTATTTGCTCCTTTTTTTCAGATGGACTTTTTTGCAGGCATGACCATCGCCTCCAAAAAGAAGTGACAAATACTGTAGGTTGCGGACCAATTTGCATTTTTGTATAAAATTATATTAAGACACCTACAATCAAAAGTGTGTGCGCGTGCGTGTGTTTGCGTGCGTGTGTGTGTGTGGGGAGGGGGTCCTGACCCGCTCGTGTATATTAAGAGGTGAAAGAGAGAGTTTAAAATGTGAGGAAGAAAAAAGGAGATAAGGGAACAATAAAGGGCAGAACAGAATGAAAGAAGAGAAGCAGGAGGGGTGGCTTATGTCTCTTTTAGACGTGACATTGGCATCACCTGTAGACGGGTATAGGCCTGCAGGCAGGCTTTTCATTAAGGTTTCAGATGTCAGGGAGTGGGTTTTCAATGTGTGTGTGTGTGATTGCTAAGGTTTCACCTCAGCGTGTACAGTAAACACACAGTGTCTGAACCATCGCTCAGTACAATCTCTCTGTTCACTCTTTAAGGGAACAGCTTACTTTGCTACGGCCAGCGTGAAATGTGCCCTCTGTTATCCAAGGCCATAGAATACGTGTATGTGAAGCTCATAGTAATAATAATATATTGTGTATAGAGAGCCTATAAGTCACTTCCTCATTACGGGACCTAAGTTCGAAAAAAAGCTGTAGTTTACTGAGCGGTGACACACAAAACGTAAGATTGCTTTATAGTTTCAACAAACTGCAACGTTCTTGACTTGAACAATGATCTTTTAAATAGACACACATCATATGTGTACTTCGTGTCAGAATTCAAACGTGATCTAAAAATGATGTGATTCTCGTCGTTGACTACGGTACGTATTTTTTCCAAACTAAGGTGCCATAATGTGGAAGTGACTTATGCTCTCTATAGCCCCAGCCTAGGGGGAGAGGCTACGCAGTGATAAGAGACACACAGGCCTTCTTTGTGTAGTGTGGATTGTACAGCCTTCGGCCCAGAGTGTTGGACACTGGGCAGCTGTCGTTATGCTGCTGTGCAGCACTTGTCAGGAGAGTATGGTCCATTCAAACACATAGCACTGGTACCAGAGCCATTTAGAAGATGGAGTCAGGTCAACTCACTTCACTCCACTGGACCTTTTTTTAATTTTATTTTTTCTTCACAGCAATGGTGGATCGTGGAACCTCAAAAAACAGTTCCTGGAAGTTAGCCGAATGCTAAAAGTACCATATTGTAAATATATTTATGCATTTATTGACAATAATTAGCAAAAATTGCAGTTATGTATTTTGAATGTATTGGTTCAAATTGCCCCACCAAGCACTTCCTGGAAATGTTTTGCATCTACGTGAATCATGTGACTCTCTCTTTCTGACTGTTTCATTTCATACACAGAAGAAACTAAAACAATCTACTTCAAAGAGCATTCCTTTTCACATTCTGTTTTTTGATCCTACAATAATACCCCAACATGACTTGTGACAGCCCTTTTACATACAGATCCTTGACCAAGGCACTGGCATTTATACTAGTGCTGATTCCTCTGCACTGTGGTTGCCCTCTGCTTTTAGTGATGGGTCAAGTACAACAGACAACTTTCCCCAAGGGGAAAATATAGACTGTAGCTAAATAGTTTCACTGTTAACAGGTTTGAGCCGGATTCATGGAAACAATTCTCCTACCACAGTTCATGACCTGAGCTTTTCCAGCTACTGTTCGATCCCTCAGGTTCAATCTGAGGCGGGAGTTTTTCCCTTTGTGGGTAATAAAGATTTATTGAATTGAATTGAACTGAATATTGAATTGAATTGAAGGAGACATTCGTTGTCTTGAGGTATTTTAAGAATAAATAGGTTATATGCCTCGCCGATGTTAGAACATGGGGGAAAATAGTTGGTTATGAAAAAAAGCTAATTTAAGGGGTTGGGAGGGGGGATGTAATTTTACATGTGACAGCAGTGAAGCGAAGGATGGAAATAGAACAATGGAAGAAATCCTGAGCTTCTGAGAGGGCCCTCAAAGAGACCCAACTCAGAGAGTGATAAAAGCGATACTACTTTATATTCCAGCACCCCCATTTTCCCCTTTCAGACACACGCACACACACACACACACACACACACACACACACAGAGCGCCTCTGAAGAGAATGTCTCCGAGCTTTGTGCACGTGTGAGAGAACGATCACCGGGGTTTCACAACGATGATGGTTTCAAGCTGAGGAAACGTCTTGAATCGGAATCAGTGTTGCATCCTGAGTGCACCTTGAATCAAAGCAGAGTAAACAGCCTAAATATGGCAAGACATTCTGGTCAAAACGCATGAAAATAAGCATAGACTTGTTAGATGGCATGACATGGAAAGGGCCCTACCTTAATATTGTTTACAGTAGCACCCCACTAACCAAGAACAAGTGAATATGGGAGCAATATAAATTTAATCCTATTACTGTAAACTCATACAATATTGTGGTGAATCATTGAATGGGAGTTTTTAAAAAGTTGCATTTGGTCTTTCTGCATCAATGATGCATGCCTCCAGAGCAAAAATAATGATATACTGAATATATACAGGATACTGTAGTTTATAAGGTACTGTATGTAAATATAGCCATTTATGACCTATGTTGTGATCTCGTTCATTGATTGTGTTGACATGTTTTCCCAAGTGATAGATATCTCATACGCTAAATTCAAGTATTTAATGCATCGCTACACTTGTCAATGTCCATCTCATCTTCCACTGGTTTTTTGTTTTGGGATCCTCTGTCGGTCATTGTTGAACGAGGTAGTCTAATTAGAGTTGCACGAGCTTGGAAAGGGAGAAGTATAAGGGGGGTTAGCTGGCTGCTGGATGGCCCCCTGCAACATGATTGAGTTGGACTGTCGTAGCTCTCAGCTGGGTGTCAGCGCAGTGACAAATAAAGGATTACTCCGCCCCACGCTAGCCTCCTCCCCCACCGAGCCAGCCGCCATTGTTAAGCCCACATCAAAGCACAAGAGGCGCATTAGCATTTTTTATCAGAGCATAAGGACCAGCACCCGCCCTATAGACTGCTACTTTCATCTCAGGTCGCCTCCACTCCTAACCCATACCCCGACCCAACCAAAACACTGGACACACTCACACACACACACACACGCACACGCACGCACGCACGCACACACACACCAGACAAAGACCACTGCTACACAAACGCCTTCAGACAAACTATTCAGTCCTAGAAAGGATCATGTCAAAGGTTACGGTGAGAACCAATGGTGAACAATTAACAAGACCCATCTGCAGTCAGACTTCAATTAGCACTTGAGAGTATGCCCTCGTTTTATCCAATCAGCGCAGCCAGAAGGTGTAGAATACAATGGGCCTCCGCTGGTTTGTTGTTAAGGTCTTGCTTGGAAATCCAGATGGATAATAAGGATTATATTCCCAGTGAGAAGATCAAAATTATGCTAATTCCATTCATAAAGCGAGTGAACAATTGTATGGCTGACTGATTAAGGTTAATGAGAGCAGGGCTTGAGATTGGAATCAAACCAGCCATGATTGAAGTTTTCCGTCTCGCTGAATAATATGTCTAATTAAATACCTGAGCAAGGTCTTTTTTGTTTGGTTCAAAGACTTTAGAGAGTGTATTACTGTAAGCGAGAGTATTACAGTAATACTTGAGCTAATGTACTTTACTGTAACTATAGATGCACAATAGATTTACTGTGTGTGTGTGTGTGTGTTTGCGTGTGTGTGTGTGTGTGTGTGTGTGTGTGTGTGTGTGTGTGTGTGCGTGTGTGTGTTTGTGTGTGTGTGCTATTTCCGTATAGCACTTACTTGTAATTCCCTAACATTAGTGTATAAACTCAAGACAATGAAGCTATGCAGTTAAGAGACTTAATAAATCTTAACATGACTTTAAGTATAATAAAGTTATGTTGTTAGTAGTCTTTAAATGGATACAGGGGTTCTGGCAGAGAAATGATAAAGAAAGTCAAGCAAGGCCATCTCTCCACGACTGTCAGCAGTGACAGTGACACATCCACCAAAAGCTTACTGTAGCTTGCAATCACATAAAACTAATAGTTTACCATTGCACATTGCACATCGCACAGGAAAACACAAACAAACATACGCAGACAAACACTGTATCGCTCCTTCGCACACACACAAAGTCCCGCATGCATGCAGGACGTCAGAGCATATCTGAAGCAAATCATCTTGCGCACACGTCGTTAAACACAACAGCCTCAATTATTAATCCAACCACCAAAGTAGCATAATGCCTTGGAATGACAACTTCCCCCACAGAAAAATGTTGCAAATTTTGCAAAAAATAAATATATAAAATAAAATAAAATAAATCGCTGCAGCGACTTGGGCTAACAAGACATTCAAGAGAGGCAAAAAAGAGAAGCCTCTAATGTGCATGATCAACAGTGCTAGTGATCAAACATAGAGGGGGCGGGGGTTAAATAATAGAATATAATGGGGCTGCCGCCTGTCGGCGCCTTTTGTTTAGATGCGCCTGATGAAGCAGAGAATGCGCCTCGCCGTTTAACCGGTGCGTACCGCTCGTCGGTGGTAACGCAGAGCGCTTGCCCTGTCACCCGCAGGGGATGAGACTCATTGATATCACGCCACAGATGAAATTAGAGGAGGTGAAGGAGAATGATCAAGCCAACCTTCTCCCATAAGAGTGACTGTTATGAGAGAAATGGTGCTCACTAAGTTAAAAGAAAAGCACCATGGAAGAAAAGAGGAGAAAACAAGCTAGCTTCCACAGCTAATCAGGTTATTGTAGCCTAGATAGCCTTTGTGACAATGATGCAGAGTGGACCTCTGTCATATATGATGTTTAGCAAACACACAGAGGATTGCATTTGTCAGTGGGGTGACCCTTATGCTAATTTGGTCAAGGAGCAAAGGAACAACAGCCTTTGAATAGCCAAGGGACTTGCAAGAAGATAGCCTATGCTTCAGAAGTTCTTTATCTTCGCCGCACAACCTGCGTTTACAGCACAAACAGGTTATAACAGCCAATGGTAGCTTCAAAGCGTACATCATATTACATCATGCTTAATAAAGGTCATCAGCCAGACCAATAATGAAACAAAGGCATGTTCACAAACGCAAAGGGCTGCTAATGTTCTACAGCACCCCCATTCCTCCTCTCCTCTACACTCTTTAACTTTTCTTCTTATCACCCTCTCCTGTTGTCTTCCCTCCTCTCCTTCCTTCCTTCCTTCCTTCTTCCCGACTTCACTTTCCTTCAATTCTCTCACCTTCTCTTTTACTTATTTTCCATTCTTTTTATCGCGAAAAGTCGTTTGATTTTGATTTTTTTTAGGTGCGTGTTTTAAGTTTGGCATCAAAGTGACTGGAAACAATGAGCGACCCTCCTGACTCTGACTCAATTCTCTCTCTCCCGCAGTCAGCGCTGAAATCAGAGCAGGGTGGCGCTCGTTTGATAGCTTGATAGTCATTTGTTTTGATCTGCGACTCCTTTGTCTCTCTGTTTGGGTCTGAAACAATAACAGATTAGAAGCCGAGACTGAGGGTGCAAGTGCGGAGAAAGAACAAATGCTTTCTTTCTTGTTTTCCTTTCAAGTTTTCTTCTTTTCTTGCCACAAATCTCACAATCTTTTTTTTTTTGCTTCAAAGTGACTCGCTGTGCGCTTAAAGCCCCTCGAAAAAGTCTCCCTCGGAGGATTGTTATAAACCTAACAGTCGTCATGATTCTGAGCTTTTGCATCGGCACATGGCTGCCACGCTAACTTTCGTGCACACATTGAAAACAAGGCAAAATTGCTTCCCATGGTTCACTGATGGTATCCCAATTATCAAGACATGAACACAGGCTGAGATGTGAGCATCCCAGTGAAAAGCTAGGTAACCGCTCTAGAATGGTAGCCTGATGTAACGCTCCATTGGGAAGCGTTAACAGTCGTTGCACTCCTACTGGGTGTAGATCTATTGTTAATGTTGAAACTATTGGACAACGTTTAACCAATCAGTGTTGCTGCAACTGTTTTATTCGTCTCATCTAGCTCTTGACTTCACCGTCATCGCACTAACCCACCCTGATTGGTCCACCAGCAGGGTGGCTGTGAAAACACCAATGAGAACAGGGTGTCCAGCCTGTAATCTCAGAGAAAAGAATAGAGCTGAGAGCAATAGTCGTATGGAGCCAGGCTACTAGAACTGGGGCCAGATTCTCAAGATCCTCTGCTCATTCTCCACTGTCTCAAATCAAGACCAGAGAGACAATGGAGGAATAATGGAGAGAGCGAGAGAAAGTACAGTCTAGCGGCAGTGGCCTTGACTGAAGATGAAAGCTTTCTAGGAATCAAAGAAGCTCTACCACTCATTATACCTTGGTGGGAAGCCTCCGTTCCCTCTCCCTATGGCAGCACATAGGGTGTCGCACCAGGGGAGTGGACCCAAGGCTACGCAGGGGCGAAGGCTGAATTGTTCACCGTCTTCTCACGGAGTCACGCTGTTCTGAGCCAGCATCAAGGATGAACACAGACACTACTGCAGAGATGAATCGGTTAACACTAATTATTGGTGTGCGTAGCACATTCCTTTAAAATTATTTGCAATTGTTTTTTATTATTATTTATTATTTATTTAAAGGGAGACGTACCAGAGGAAGGATTTAGGAGATAGCTGAAGCTACAGTTATAGCCTATACTGTACATATGGAAGCATTCCGTTACAGCCGCCTGTGTCTCTTCAGCTAGAGATCTGCAAGAGAATAGCAGTTAGCGGAAATGAGAGGAGGGATGGTAGAGGCTTTAGGGTGGGTTTGGGAAGCTCAATCTTAAGTATATTCTACACTGTGGTTTACCAGCAAACAACCCATACAAAAGCATACTATTATGTATTAGTGATTGGCTGGACGCTTCCATAAAGACAGCATGTCCTTATCCCAGGACAGTCACTAACCTTCCCTTGTTTCTTTTCCTCACCCCATTTCTCCTCCTCCTCCTCCTCCTCCTCAACACCTCCTTCGTCTTTCCCCTCCCCTCCCTCTGTTGTTTCGTTTTATCTTTGTGAAAAATAATGAAACGGAGCACTTGCGACCGCCTCTTCTCTGATGTTTGAATACACAACCAGCAGATTCAAGAGCACATTCTGGGATCAAAGCAAAAGTGTGCGTGCGTGCGTGCGTGCGTGCGTGCGTGCGTGTGTGTGTGTGTGTTGTGTGCGCGTGTGTGTGTGTGTGTGTGTGTGTGTGTGTGTGGGTGGGGGGGTGGTGCATTGACATTACCAGAGCGGAGGAGTCTGGGGTGCAGAGCTCATTTGCTAAGACTGTGAGGCAAACAGTGGTTAAAGAATGGCTCATAAGTAGGCATTAAATGGAAATGTCTGCGATTCCGCTGGATTAGCATAAGAACCTTGTCTTGCCAGGCCGGCTAATAATATTCATTTAAAATCAAATACATGGGAAACGAAAGTGTTTGAAAGGACATACGATGGCACATATTTACTGATGGCGGTGTTGGAGAAATAAAAGAATGGAGCATCTCTGAGAGCTTGGAGGGGTATGGACTTGTGATTCGTTGGTTCTTTGAAGTGCCAGAGACTGGAAAATTAAAGTCTTTACAAAAGAATTAAACAAAGCAAAAGGTTTTATTATTCAGTGGGCCTGTGAGGAATCGCCGGCATGAATGTGTCAAGTACTCAGTGATAAATGACTTTATTAATCTTGTTAATCATAAATGTGAACTCTATAGATAGTAACCTTTCATCTATACTTTAGGCAATAATGATAGCCACTTGGACTGTTCCTTTCCCACAGAATACAGATTCAAAGAATTAAAAAAATTTTTTCCACTGATTCAGCACATAAAGTTTACAATGGTAAGTTAAATTTGGTTGGCAGAGTGACATCTTACATCTGGAGTATTAAAGCAGTGTTCTGTGTTCTCAGTAGTCCAATCACATCAGACATATTGTAGGCCAATTAAAATTAACCACCCTATACCCTTTAAAGCACACCCACACATGCACACTTCTACAGAATCCTGTTCAGATACCCTATGTCAGCAAATGTGTCCTGTGTGTGTTGGCTTGTAATGACTCTGATGGCACGGTCAGATACTGACAGCCATGCACTAAAGTGGGAAGACTCCAGACGTTTCTATAGCTACTATAGAGTTCAAAGGAGGCCATCTATTTCTGTGTATAACAAGAAACAAAAGAGGCCATCACAGTGGAAGATACCAAAGACAACCTCCAGGGTTACAGACCTCCCACCTTGAGCTATAGCCCCACTCCAAACCCTGCAACTAACCTCCAGAGTCAGTACAGCCAGGCTAAGATGTGCCTGTCATTAGAGCATGGCCCACTTTCTTAATGTCAGCGCTTTAGAAGTGATGCCAAATGGGTTATATTGTGTTTCCATTTTTAAACACTGCCATAATGCACAATCATCTCGGCTTTTAATGTTGCTACTTCGATTTTTTTTGGTGCTTATTTGAACATTTTTAAGGGAAAGAGAACTCTTTCATTCTCTCACTCACAATTCGAAAAATAAAATAAAATAGAACCTACAGTATTAAGACCTCTTCCATCAAATGTAATGCGGAATGTGTTTGTTTTGTTAATATCCTGCTGCTGGATGTGGGGCATTAACTTTATACTACTAGTTTGCCTTTTTTTAACAGTACAAGTACAAGGGGTTTGGTATGTCCCAACCCCAGGGTTGGGTAGTAACTTGTTACTAATATTATTAATTTTTGCCATAACTTGTAGTGTAACAAATGTCTTTTTCCCAAACGTTAATAATATTACAATTACTTATCCAAGTAATTGCTGCATTACTGTGTTACAAGAACAAGATTTGCCCCCCTAGACTTCCATCTTACGATGACGTGCCTTTATTATTTTTGCTGGTCCTCGCAAATTTAGGGTAGGCTAATCAAACCTGTCCAATCATCTGGTTTGAGAGGCTGCAATGTTTTCACTTTGGCTGATTGTTGACTCCAAAAGTTCATTATTGTTCCAATAAAGAGGATGGAATTCTAAAATGAGCTGGCTACACAGGTTGTCATTTTTCACAGATTGTAATTTTTCATAGTAATGTAACGAGTAACGTAACTAATTACTTTTAATACCCAGTAATGGGAAAACTAATATTATTATGGTAAATTGTAAATGGTATTATTATTTTTTGAAGAAGTAATAAGTAAATAGTAACTTATTACAATTCCTGAGTAACTTGCCAACACTGTCCAACACTATCGAAATCTGATTTTATGATTATGATAATTCAACAGATTAGGGGTACAGTAAATTAACTGAAAACAATATAATTAGGATATTAATGGGACAATGCAATATTTTATTATTATTTATATTATTATTAAAAGGTACAGGCAGGGTTCAGTAACAAGACATAACCAGAAACAATCGAACTCTGAGATGTATATGCAATGAAAAATGTGGGACTAGAAGATAACAAATTAACCAGCAACAAACTGACATGGTGTGCAACTGCTCAGAGCAGTTCCTGAGATGTTACAGAATGGGGGAAGGGGGGTGTTGCAAGCAATAAGCCAGTCTTTTTGGGGGTCACAGGTCAAAACATTTGAGACCAATCACGTTTCCATTCTTCTGTGGAGCGGCTTCTCAGAGAGATTGAAAATATCAGGAGCAGACATTAGCAGATGTGGAAGGTGAAAGCCTCAATCTTCCGGTCGCATCCTTCTATATCTCTATAGTAACCCCCGCCCCCCTCCCACACACACACACACACACACACACACACACACACACACACACACACACTCCTGCTCTCTTCTAGCCAAGGCTACCAGTTTGTATCTATGTATGGGATCATCAAACAAGAGAAAGTTTCACATCACATCAGGTAAAA
>JAODUE010000001.1:446867-463930 GCA_027564755.1 Amblyopsis hoosieri
CATATTTATTTTTTTTTTTGTTTCTCACTCACCCCCCCCCCCCCCCCCCCCCCCCACACACACACACCCACACACACCTACCCCATCCTTTTATCACACCCTGTCCCCTCACGCCCATCTTGGAATGTCAACAAAATTGGGGACAGGAACATAGCTCTCCTATGAAGACATAGGTTGGCTCAATGAGATTCTTACAGGCCCGGTCTGTAGTGTAAATAAACTAATCATCATCTTATTGGTTCGCGGTATGCCCCGGCTGAACGGTCTTTTGCCACGAGAGTCTATAGTTAAATAAAGACAATTAAACTACAAAGCCCTTGGTTACAACTCTGCTGTCATTAGGGAACAACAAGCCTGCACTAACGCCAATGGTTCCTCAGGGTTACAAACGTGTGGCAAAGCAGGGTTAAGATGTATACAATTAAATCAGAATGGGAAAGCACAATTTTGATCTTCAAACTTCCCATATATCTCTTCCCATGAGCCTTTGCCTACTGTGCTCCTCCCTGCAGCCGATGTGTAATTTTCCCGTTTTCACCAAGAAGATTTCATGGTTCACGAGATCAAAAGCTTGCATAAGCAGCGTGTTTGTTTACGTCAGCCTACACTCTGACAAATAAAGCTCTGTTGATTATATTCCTCTTTCACTTTTCTGGATTGGATATCTCTGTCTACACAACAAATGACCTCCCACCTTTATTCCCTCTTCAGTACGCTGGGTTCTTCACCTTCAAATAACCCAATGGTAAAGATGTTTGCACGAGCGAATCTAAATCCTAATGTCCTTTGCTTAAAGGCTCTAAGGAAAACAATGCCAAACTCAGCTGTCCACTTGTCTGAGGCCGTCCTGCCTGTTGGCAGGAGCAGTGTGGTGTTGTGACACAACTCGAATGAGGTCTTTCCACATGTCCTTCATTCAAAATGGGAATGAGACAAGGGGGGCAAAAACATCCAGGCACCACATAAATAAATGATATGTTTGCTTTCCCAATGTCCCATTTCAACAAATGGGACATTTGTTGAAACACACAGTTCTCACATCTCACCAGGAACACACAGTTCTCACACACAGTTCTCACATCTCACCAGGAACATCAGAGATGCCTGTAGCAAATTAAACAATTTTGACGTCAGCTTTATAGTTTATTTAACATGCATAATCAACAACGGCATTTCTTATCGAACATTCAAAACTATTAATGAGTTGCCATGGAAATAAATAAACTCCAAATTCCATGACACAATTTGAAGTCTTCTACTGTAAATAGGTAACGCTCTCCACCCCAATGCAGCTTATAAACCAAAGGTGTGCAAGGTGGAATGGGATGTTCACCCCCAGCTCTCATCACAGCCCTACAGGGTTGTTGAACAACCAATTATCTGTCCTGGCTGACACACCTCACAAAGACCATGGGGGTAAGTAGACAGACCTGGTTGCAGTTTGAATGGAGGCTTTCTTAAGGCAGGACTATAGAGAGGACGGTTGTCTTGCCGAGGCCACACAGTATACTTAGTGAGTTCCAATGGGGAAGTGCCCACTGCAGAGACCTGAGGTGCGTTCAGAATTGGCAAAAGCGTTTGCAGACGTTTGCGAACAAAAGCAAATGGTTTGAGGAGGTAGTTATAAGCGAACACATGTTGAAGCTGGACAAAGGGTGACAGGGTGACTAATATTTTTAGAATGTTTACACAAATCGTTAAAAATTCAAGTTCAAAGCAAACATGTTCCCCACGAACGTTCGCCACTGTTCGCCAATTCTGAACGCACCTCTGTCTGGAAGAGAGATAGTGTAGTGAGAAGCTACAAATCCACATTCTGCTTAGTTTCAGCCTCTTCAGTCCAGCACTACTACGTCACAATAACTCTGTGCTGCTGAACGTCTGATACATATATGTCCCTGACAGCACTTTCAGGAAGTGGTACTGTAAACTTTCAGCGGCTCTTAGCAATGTCACTGCTGACTTGCTGATGATCATTGCAGAAGTCTGCATCTGTAATTCTATTCTATGCTATAGTGAAGTGCTAATATATATAATATATTTTATTTACGGTTTTTATTTTATTTACAAACAGAGCCACAGAGGAACTCTAATGTCCGACTGTCATTGTACTGCAGTTGGTCATTGTGCATGTCAATCAAAATACCTCTTCTGCCAAGAAGGCGGGTCTTGATGCAGTTAGCCAGCGCTGTGTCCCAGACTTTACGCAAGTAAGGGCCGGCTCTGCTGGACTACATTCCATTTAGGGACCTGTTATTTGAGTGACTAAAACATCATAATAACAGACAGAAACTTAGGCATATTAAAGTTTTTGTTTTTTTCCTTGCAAGAAAGCGGTCATAGCCATTGTTCTAATGTATTTCTGTTCATCCCGGAAGGAATAATTTGTTTCGGAAAGAGTCAAGTTTTGGAGATACTTATGAGACTGTATTTCCCTGTGCTCATCACAGGAAACAAACAAGCTCTGAATTTAACCCACCAAACACGAACCATATGGCTGTCTCTCTTTCCACCACCCTGTTCCATGAGAAACATGTAAATATAAAAACACAGAAACACATGTGGTTAGTCATAAAGCTGCAAAAATGCCCCCTCCTTCATTTTTCATCCAAAAAATTAAACTGCAGAGAGAGAGAGAGAGAGGAGAGAGAGAGAGAGAGAGAGAGAGAGAGTGTATGATATAAGCAAAATAGAAATATTTCAAGAAAAAGGCTGTTGGTTGCGATCACAGTATTGAGAAACTGATTTAATTGCTTGTGCGTGAACATTATTACGGAAAATGGAGTCTCACAGAGTCAGAAGAAGAGACTCCTGCAGGCTAATAAAGCATTTCCTCACAGTGGTCACTGCTTTTTGCCTCAGGAGGGCATATCTCAGCCCACAGTAATATGAACAAGAGCAAATACTGTATAAACAAAGACTGTTCCTGGCCTGTCAGAACATTTAAGAAAGTACTATGGGTTATTCCTCCCCCTTCTTCAAATGCTGCCATTTTGTGGCTACAAACGTCTACCTTCTCATTCAACTAAGTCCCTTCCCATCATCCAGGTCAGCATTAGCCTAATCGTTTGTGCTTCAGGGATAGTTACCTTCTTGGGTGTTAGTTGAGAATGGCTTAGTGTGGCTGTGTACAGCTCAATCTCTAACAGGTGGTGGTCTGTGGGTAAAGAGTAAACAATAGTGGCTAAGCCCAAAGCTTTGCCAAGCAGTGTGTCTACAATGGGAACCAGTAATGGTTGATGGTTTCTACACAACCCAGGTGGTTTGCAGAGATTTAACATGTGGAAACATCTCAGTCTATCTGTGAAGTCCTTGATGTTGAACAATATAGAAATAAAACCTTTAGAATAATATTTTACAAAGTGCAAAGTTCACTTAACTTCTGTATGATGTACTAACTAATGATCAGGGTTGGGAAGGTAACTTTTTAAATGTAAACTATAATTATGTGATTATTTGTTGCTCAGGGGATCAGATTAAAGTAGGACTTCATTTTAATTATTTATTGATGTTAATGAATAATAATATACGTATAATAATACGTTTTAGATTAGATTGTTTTATACATTTTTCTTCTGCAAACTTCTCTTTTAAATTTGAAAGTAGTCATAGAAGTAATCACCTAATAAAAAAATAATATTTGTTTCATCTTATTACACTATTATATCTGGTAACTGTAATGGATTACAGTTTCATATGTAATCTGGATTTTTTTTGCAGTTACTTCCCAACCCTGGTCTTGATATCACATTTCAAGAGAGATGTTTGGCTTTTGTACTTGCTAAAGCATGTGGCAACA
Organism: Amblyopsis hoosieri; assembly: GCA_027564755.1. Taxonomy (NCBI): domain Eukaryota; kingdom Metazoa; phylum Chordata; class Actinopteri; order Percopsiformes; family Amblyopsidae; genus Amblyopsis; species Amblyopsis hoosieri. The sequence goes on from JAODUE010000001.1 coordinate 450,667, forward strand.
CACATTCTTGCCAGGATAACAGTGTGAACAGACACAAGAATCTTCGGTGCCTGATGTGTCCTAATACACTGTAGCAGCACATTCTGTCCCCCTACTCTAATATAACTCCCAAGTCACACGACCGTGTCATGATGGGGTAGTTGTTCTCTCTGTGGTGTCTGGGAGACCTCCAAATCCTGAGCGGCCTCACCACAGTTCCCACAGCCATCTGGGGAACGGACTGTGGATCCAGTGGTATGTGTGAGGCACAGCACTGAGGCACTCTGGGTGTCTGAAGATAAAAGCGCAGAGAAATTCCCCAACTTTTCAAAAGTCAAATTCAATGTTTGTCTGTGACAACCACACCCAACGAGACACCATGCATGCATGACAATGTCTGGTCGCAGTAGCAGCCCATCAAAGTTAAATGCTAAATGAGTCCATCTAATTGTATTGGCTTTTAATATGTATTAATCTATACGTTCATCTTCAATCCTGTTTTACTCATTCAATGCTTAGCTAATATGCCACAAGACACTGCTGGCCTAGATATAGGCAAATTATTCAAATCAACCCTGATCTTCTCAAATGCATCGGTGTTGAAATTGTTAAACCATCTTTCTAATTCTTCCAAGATAGGCTAATAGTTTCTGACTCCCATGACAAAAGGTCCTGTATTAAATCCCTAACATTCCTGGCATGCCTGTAAGAATCCTTGGGCAAGATATCCAACCTCTACCTGCATTATTCACGTCAAACAATCTGGATTGTAATTGTAACCGAGAACGCATTGCTTCGTTTTTGTGCTATACCACTCAGCAGGTCCCATAGAGATTGATAGCTACCTGTGTCGAGCCTGAACTGTTCGTTGTAAGGGTTTTGCTTCTTACCATACAGTAGATCACCCTGCTTGCCTTAACTTAATTAAAATGTCTTAACAAGTACACCCCAAATAATTAGAAAAAAAGTTGTTTAATTAATCATAATATAGCTCTGATCTGTCTCAAATTTGCTTTTTGTCCATGCCAACAACGCATGCCTGGATGTCCAGTGCTACAGAGCAGTGCTGGTGTATATGTCTCATCTGTCCCAGATATAACTTTATGACAGGGGTATGTTTAGCTTCAAAGCCTGAGTAGCCCCAAACTCCACACACCAGTTCTCTGTTAGCATACCAAGTTGCCCACAGTTTAATGTGGGCCAAAGTGTTAACAAGGCTAAAGGTGGCCATATCTTGACAGTTGACACATTAACATACTTTATGTGTGCACTGTGCCCTGAAGGCAGTTTTGTTTAAGCATTCAAGTGAAAAGCCACAACGCCTTAATCATTATATTTTTGGAAATGCTGCTCTCGATATCCAGGATTGTTTGACGGATTTAAAATACACCACACGACCATTGACTTAGGCCACAGGCGAAGCTTTTCAAGGAACTGCATTCCGTTGGGTCACTCTGGAATGTGGACTAGCCTGCGTGCCATGACAAAGTTGTGTTATCACATCATTCCCTCTGAAGTTCTAAACAATGGCAGTCCACATAGAGCAACTACGGACTCCGTGGCATAATTCTATCTCAGTTTCCCCTCCTGAGATCAGAGAGACACCGTCCTGCGGTGTTTACTGACGAAGGAACACGGCTAAACACAGCTGTGGTTCACCCATCTGTAAATATGGCCCTTGCCAGCCAAATTGTTCCCCTTGTTGACAGTGGTTTGAGCTCAACGCTCTATCTTACCCAAGGAACTCTGGCCTCCCTAGGGGGCCATGGTTTGAAACATGACAGGGGGTAGTTAAAGAAAATAAATAGAAAATGTCTACACATTGCTGTCTCAGAGTTGGCAGAAGTAGAGAGAAACAAAAAGAGATGCTCCCAAAATACATGAACAAAAGTTGTCCAAAAAAAGAGTTCTCTGAAATCAGGGGCAGAACTTTGATGGCCAAAAGCATCTACATTGTCTTTTTTGGAGTTTATGGGCTGTTGTATAGTTTGAGGTTTTGGTAAACTGCAAACCAGAGATAATCAGTGAAATTCATACAGTATACAAACCCAACATGTTAATAACAGACTATCTTCTTATGACATTTCTGACAGAGCCATCATTTCTGTCTATTTAATCCAAAATTGTACACATGAATTATGATGGAAAAGCATCATTCAGGATGGTTCATATTCTGTTGAATCACTTTGTGCGATGTTCACTTTCACCCCACTTCATCTCTAACACATTATCCTGAAACAGAATGACAGAGAAACACAACATAATACTCGAAGGTTTACAAGACGAGAGAGAGAGAGAGAGAGAGAGAGAGACAAGTAAGTAGTAAGTTTATTTATATAGCACTTTTCACAGATATATCACTAATTGCTTCACATTAAAAGCATCAACATAAATGGTATTAAAATTAAAACAATACAGAAAAATAAACAATGATGATAAATGCATATACAAGAACAGAAATTGGGAAATAAACTATTGAAAATGTCCATAATAGAAGTTCAAGAAATAAATAAATAAATAACAATGTTAAACTATTAAAAAAGCTAACCAAATCCTATCTAAAGAGAGAGAGAGAGAGAGAGAGAGAGAGAGAGAGAGAGAGAGAGAGAGGGTAGGGGGGTGGGGGGGTATCTCCAGCAGTTTTTTACCTGTGAGGATCCAGGTGGTGTGGATGAGTTAGAGAGGTGTAAGCTCCAGCTAAAACTCTCAACTTGAACGGCTCACTCTCAAATGCTGAACCCTAGTGACACGTGGCAGTAGAACACCATTTAGTCTGTTCTATTTCTTCTCCCTGCTGCTATTTATTTATGATGGCTGCACAGAAACATTAGAAACATTAAATTATAATAATATTATTAATATTCTGAAGGCTTTAGCCAGGTTCTCTGGTGTTGAACGTCAATGTATCTTAAAGTAAAAGTCAGTTATTCTGGAGAAAGCTTGTTGATATTTGAACTCGATCAAAACACAAACACTTCTCCCTTCAATGCCATAGTGTGCTCCGTCAGAAGCTTTGCCCCACACATTGGAAACGCACTGCAAAGGCTAGGATATTGTTGTTGTGTTTTGTTTGTGTTCCATTTACAGAGCTAGCTCTGTGTAGAAACACCAGATTGTTCTGTTTTTAGCACGCACACAGAATGGGAAGCTACAGTAGTGTACTGTGAGAAGATATTTGTGTGTATTAAGTGTATTACTTTGCAATTGCTAACTTAGGTGTCGCTATAAATTATGTAGCGACACCTAAATGCCATTGTTGTGATGAGATTCACAACAATGGCATTGATCAGGAGTACAGCAAAGTGACACAAGCTGTACTTTAAAATACTCATAAGTAATGGTTTTCATTTTCTGTAGGAACAAATAAGAGACATTACCGGTATAGTAAATTTGTAAGACAATACACTTTTTGTAAAATTTACCAAATATCCTCGCATTTTGCTAGTTTAGCGTTCTCTGTGCGTGTTGAAAAAATGATCGAAATCGAAATGATCGAAAACCGCTCATATCAACAAAGCTAGTTCAGAATGTGTTTCTATGTGTGGAGCGTCGCCGCAGACACGCAGAGGGATATTATAAGCAAGCGTTCTCAAAAATGACTAACCCTGCCTTTAACATTGTAATGGTGTAACAATCAGCCCCTAATTGGCCAATTTGACCCATCTCCTATGCATTACCTCTTTGTCTAGTGGTCATTACTAAATAAAAGCCAATCCAACCAGTTCCTCTCTCACTCATTTACTTCCTCTGCTCAACCTGGTCTGGTACAATGTTTATGCATTTACTGAGATTGCTGGTGGGATTGTCAGAGCAAAATGAGGGTTTATTTATTTATTTTCCCTGTCTTTTTTTTTTCTCTGTGCAATCTCTTGCCTTCAGAAACCATTAATGCCCATTCAACATCAACATCAAGGCACAGCTTTGATGTCTATTCTGGCAACAGACCTCTTTCTTTCTGCACTGCCTGCTGCTTGCTGTTCTCTCTATCCCTTTATCCCTCCCTCTCTCATTCGCTCGCTCTTTACGAGTACTGTACAATCAAATAATTAAACGGATTGTCGACTAAAACGATTTTACCTGGCAATTAAATATGCAAAGCGAGTCGGCAGACGCTGTACTGTATGAGAAGACGATTCAAACGGGCCCCGCACTGCAAATCTACAAAGGCTCCACCAGCACAATAGTCCAAATGCAGCAGCCACTGCTTAACTCATGTGCTGGCTCAGCCTGGAGATCGACTGGTGTTTCTTTATACCAGTCTCACACAGGGATGTTTACAATAGCAGCAAACCATGCTGTACCAATTACCAACAATGCAAGGAGAAATGAATGCCGCTGTTCAGAGGGACAATAGGGACGATGATGATAGCGGGGACGTGGTTCTATCACGTGACTACTCATGAAAACAAAGTTAAATCAGCGTTCTGTTCAGCAACGAAAGGAAACTGTAGCTGTAGACGTTATGCGATTTAAAATACGACTGCCGATAGCAGATACAGATCTTGAAAGCATGCTTTAACCCTCTGACCTCTAGCTGCAACCTGCAAAACAATTAATCAAGGCACCGATTAGGAATCCGAGACTGCAGAATAGCCGAGGGAGCTTCGTGAGGACAGGAGAAGCTTGAGCCACTGCCGCTGTGTGTGAGAAAGAATGCATCACTCAATGTCCATCTATCAACACTTTGGTGGGGAAAAATGCAAGCAATTTTCCTGGATAGCTTTCCCTTCAAAGCCAGAGCCCCAAGAGGCTGTAAAAATAGGGCTGATGGCAGAGAGGTGGTGGTGGGGAATGGGGGTTACTAGGGTGAGGGGTTGGCGGGATCACACCTGCCTAATTCTCCCTGTATAGGAACTATAGCTGGTTAGTTCATGTACTACTTAACTATTAGATGGCCTACCATTTAAATAAACAGTCAATTCTGGATTTAAGAAGTAAGGAGATAACACAAATACATTGTAGTGTTAAACATAGAAAGCAATTTGTGAAAAATCTATAATATCTCAAACACTGGCCGTTTTTCTTCTTATTCTTCTTCTGTATTATTGCCAGTAGCAGCTACTGTGGGAGAAAAGGCTAAATCATTTTGCGAGGATACTCACTCGCCGTTATTATCTGTTACCTGGCAGTGGGTACTGTCTTTTATGACAGTAATGTGAATGTAGACGTGTGCATGCTTTATTGGACAGCCTTGCATGTTTCTCATTGGTGAATCCAATTCTCCCAGTGGAATAAAATATATGTAATTTAGACTAATCTGGCTGCATCCTCTGGTAGTAATTTAAATGTGTTTACTGTCAGACTAGTACAGGATCTTATAGCTCTCTAATCAACCAATTAGCACATGCCCCATTTTATTTATTTATTATTTATTTATTACTGTAAACAGCTGTATAATGTACATAGTAACCTTGTGGATAGAGAGGGGTTAAAGATCATGATTATTCACAAAGTTAAATGGTTTTCGTATTCGCTCTTTACTTCCTGAACAATGTTACTTTTTCTGCATCTGTGTATTCTGCTTTTAAGAATTATTTACTAAATGTATTTATAGAAACGTGTGCATGGTAAATTGTTATTTTCTGAAAGCCATATAAGATTGGAGATATGGATGGTCAAAGCATTTGGTCTTGCGTGATTCTCTAAATGTTACAATATGTGTTTCTCAAACTGGCCTTAAGAAGATGCATTTGGTGGGCTATATGGAATTTGTTTATAATTGTATGATACTGTATAATTCTTATTAATATACTTGTACTGTATAACTGCTAGGCTGTATAAATCTGCAGACTCACAGCATAATTTAAATAAAAGATAATAGACAAACCAAGACAAAGTATTAAATGTTCTAATTGAAAAATATAAAACTTTAATAAAGGCTACATCTCTCAATAATTACAATAATTAAAGGTCCATGTAAATCTTTAAATGAGACTCTTTATATATAATGAATAATTTACAGTTTAGATAGAATGAAACAAAACAAAAAAATGGCCACGGTGTAAAAACCAAAACAATCAAATGATTACAAGATATTAAAAGCATACAAATTCTTTTCGACATAAAACCCTTCTGAAAACCAAGGGATATATTAAAACCCTGAAACAGGGTAGCACATGGTATGGTATCCATGTAGGCACAGGTGCTGTACTCTTCAAACATAGCGATAGTGTGCAGTCTCTGTGTGTGCACATGTGAATTTGCGTCATTATCTATACTTGAGAATGCATAATTACAAAGTACTGTATATATTTCACCGTGGGAGTGTGACTGTTATAACATTCAAAAGCGTTTTGGAGCCATGTTTGTTTTCATTTTAGACATTGGCTCTCGACTTCCAGAAGTCCGTCTCAGTGATGCAAACTGCTTCTTGTTAGCACAAGTTCTAAAGGTGTGCAAGCTATAAATGCTGTCATTATTCGATGGTACAACATGCCATCCAGATCTCCTCTTTGTATGCATGTCTGCAACAGGTTAATTTCAGCCCCCTGTGCAATGCAAGGTCTACACAAACAAAGGCACAAAAAAATGGATTGAGCTCTGTTACTAGGAAAAGCAAGAGAGACAGAGAATGAGTGGAAAATGTAGGGATGGTACGATCCAGTTTTTTCAGTCCCGATACCGATACAGATATCGGCACTTTGGGTATCGTCCAATACAGAGTAACAATCCGATTCCAGTGTTAAATTAAGTTTTAAGTTAAGTTGCAAAGTAAATGACATCCATACTCTATTTTAGGACTTAAATGCATTTTAGAAACCTGCTGCTCATAGTGTGGCCTGGGAAGGTTAGACATGGCTGATGCTTGACAGTAGGTCTTACGCGTGTACATTAATTTAATTGGATCAGCCCCATGGATCGGTATCAGTGACAATTGGATAGTTGTAACCGATCCATGGGGCTGATCCAATTATTCAGCTATTTAAGTCAGTATCGGACCGATTTCCGATCTCAGTATCGTATCGGTGCCATCCTTAGTACAAAGTATCAGCAGCATATATGACGGGGTAGAATATTACATTAGCGGAGGGACCACTGCTAAGGTTGTTGGGCACGGGTCAGTAAGGGCTATAGGGAGTTGGAGGCTAGAAACATGACCATTATGCATCGTACAAAACAACAACACCACAGTATTCTCCCAACACTCAAAGCAGCGTGCCCATTGGCTAGAACAGGGATTAGGGGACACAGGTTTAAAACAACACAAAGTAGGAATAGAGTCATGGGTTGGGGTTTTCAATAAATACTCAATAAAATCTTTCAACTCATAACAAACTGCATCAAAATATATAATACATGTATATATATATACATGTATGCATGTATGTATATGCACACGTACAGACGGTTCCATGACAATATTGGAGTTTCACAATAAGAGCAGGTTGGCGGTCTTGCGTTTAGGCTTCTCCGGTGCCTTTGTAGTTCATTGCACTTGCGTGAACGCAACATCGGTCTCTCGCATGGCACGGCATTGGCCAATAGTCATCTGCATCCTCAGTGGTTATATTCAAGAAGAGGCGAGCCTCCAATCATAATCACGGTGGTCGTTCCCTTGTGTTTCTAAGGCTGATTGGTTGCAAAAGTCATGTTTCGGCATACTTCATCGTTTCGTCTTCCTTCAAATCAATCTTGTGCTGGATATATTAACTCTGTTTAGCTTAAAATTTAAAAATACAAATAACAACAACGCAACAAGTCCAGAGAGTTCTTTTGTTCATTTCATGAAGTCTCGTCGCTCAAAGTTTCACATGGCGGCCGTTTGGCATTTGGCTGAAGGGAGGGAGGGAGGGAGGGAGGGAAGAGTTATCGGGTGTGGCGTTAGTCTGTGCGCTCCACCTTGCCCAGCACCTTGCCCTCGTATACGGGCAACAGGGCGCCGTCGTCCAACACCTCCTCGAACACGGCGCCGCACTCAAACTCATCGCTGGCCTTCTTGAAGTAGTACCTGGGACAAAAACACACAAACACACCACGATTACTACATTGTAGAAGGTTGACCGCCGGATGCATCTCAAAATCTGGTCCTCGGCCTATATACCGTTCATTAGCACTATCGGTAAGTAGGGTGGCAGGTTTTCATTGACGGTTATTCGCTCACAAGACTGCACAGGTAATTCCAGTATGATGCTGTGGTGCACTGTTTAATGACTCATTTCAGTCTTTTGGTTTCTTTTAAGTATTTATTGGTCTACATTTCTCACATGACCTGCAAATGGCCAGCGTGGATTTGTTGAGTTTCTCAATGATTTCCTCCAGTATAGCTGTAAACTCTGCTTTGGTCGAGTTATGTCCTTGAGATAATGACTTGTTGTTCAGTTAAATATTGAAGATCTGGCCACAAGACCACCAGAGATATGTTTTAGGTGTTGTCGACAGCTGAGGCATTTTAGTAAACAGTTTGTAAATAGTTATTTGTTTAAACCTGTTTTCTAGCACTGTTCAAGGCGCATTGCAGATACCAGCTATAAAAGTTGGCCACCCTGCATGTCAATCATAATGCCTCTCCTGCCAAGTAGGCAGGTATTGACATGGCTAGCCTATGCAGTGTCCCGGACTTTAGGCGAATATAGGCTGGCTCTGTGAGACCAACTCACACTTAACAAAACACACACACACACGCAGGCTCAAATCTCCGTTCAGTCCATATCAATCACAAGCATGTGCGAGAGCCATAAATGAATTGCGTTCAAAACAACCCAGTAAAAAGGATTCAATGCTATGCTACGCACTTCAAAGGCAGAGCACGACTCCACAGCGCACCGCTGCGCAAACAGAGCTGAACCCTCCCTGTATTAATTCATGTGTGTGTGTGCATGTGTGCGTGTGTGTGTGCGTCTGTGTGCATGCGTGTGTGTGTGCGTGCGCGTCCACTCATTCACTTATTCAACGTGACTGCTGGCCATTTCACAGATGTCTATCTGTCCTGGAAGGTCTCATTACAGTTGAAGGGTTAATTAGAGGTTGTCTCGAAGGCCACGCCCCCTACGTGCTCCTCTTTCTGTCTCCCTCTAACTGGGTGGACGGTCAAATGATGGTCCTTTCTGTCACACAAGCTGACATTTCAGGTGCCCCCGAGAGGCGGCCTGTCAGTCAGTGCATGACCACAACCCAGTGCACATAATGCACAAGCACATCTCTGGTGTACTCCGGGCAGCTCTCCGGCCCCAAGAGCAGAGCCGTTATTTAAACAATGAAGGAAAATCCACTTTGGAGCCAGTATGTCGACGGTCACAAGGTCACCTGCCTAGTCCATTCTAATTGGGACTAGCATGGTCCCAGCGACTGTGATGTCTCCCGGAGCTCCTAATCATTTTCTCCTCTCCACTTTAAACCCAGCAAAGGATCAGCGGGGGGAGATTTAATGATAAGCTTTGTAATGGAAAAACGCCTCATTTCGCCCATGTGTGCCTGCGCTGAGGAATTTCAACAAAAACAACACATTAAAAAAAAAGAAACTTTATGAGCAGTTGCTGTGCTTGGAGCCGTAAACACAACACATGTAGCTGGGGTTTAAAAAAAAAACACTTTGTGTACGCATATATACACATTTTTTTCCCCCGTTGTTCCGTGCTGATCCGTAATAGGGAGCAAGCGACACAGTTGGCCAGGTTTAGGGAATGTCCGAGCTTCATCACAGCTGTAATTCCTAAGAGCGACCAAAGCGGATTAGAGACAGGATGGTGAGGCGGTAGGCCTTTTACGATATCGCGCTCAGCGAGAACACAGTCAAGCATCTTTTGCTATGCTGTCCATACTTTGGTGTACACAATTGACCTACTGTGGTCTTCACACACACACACACACACACACACACACCACATTAAATTATGAGCCCTCTCTTTTTTCAGAGGGAAAAAAAGCTACATCCGCACAAATTGTTTAAAGGCATGAGTTTGTTAAGAGAGAGAGAGAGAGAGAGAGAGTCTTTCCATTGGAACATGTTTTATGTGGCAGGATTTTTCGCTCTTCACAACATCTGGCACCAATATCGTCTGGCAGACGAACATCGCACTGTTCTGTGCTGTACCACTGCCATGTCCAAATGAACCAACTGCACACATTCTGCTGCTATTAAAGCCAGACGCTTCAACCGACTCGCTCCTCGTTTATTTCGCTCGCTGAAGAGTTATGGGATAGACGGGGTGCAGTGACTTGTTTTGCACACCCCTCTTGCAGCGAGCAGATGTTGGCTCTAACTTAGCATTGATGTAACGGGCATACCAGCTTTATGCCTTTTGCAATGGCGCACAAACCTACGCAGCATGCTGCAGGAAAGAGGGTGTCTTTCCTTCAGATGAATGTCCACCGCAGATCTAACTAAAACAACAAGTTCCAACTCATTTTATTTGGAATGGTGCCCTCGCAATGACCACACACACACACACACACACACACGCTACCTACACTTAGCAGCCAGCATTGGTAAATTACCATTGTGGATTGTTATCAGTGATTAACAGAGGAGGGTGCTTGTGGTTGAGATTGAAATGCCTGATGCAATGCTGCGGAGGAGGAATTTGAGGGCCTCGCAATGATCTTTGTGCACAAAATAAAAGGGCTCCGACTTCAAAGCTGTACTTATTAAAGCTGCCTTACCATGGAAATCAGTACCAGATGCGTGTAAGGAGGAAAAGAAACACTCTAGCTAGCTCCATTCGTCCAATGCACACCTGGAATCTTCCAACGCTATTATAGCAACCTCCTCTGCATGCACACGCATGTCCTGTCCACCAGGGGCGCATATTCACCTGTAGTTGCCTTTCTTGCTGAGTTGCTCCTTGAAATGTCCGAGCGTAAGGCAGTGGGTCTTCAGCGCACTGCGGTAGGGAATCTCCTCACCACAGAAGAAGTAGGTGACCACCAGCTCCTTGGACCTGCCGATACATAACGACAGGGCTCATCAGGAGAGGTGCGAGGAGAGGGGGTAGCTTATTCAGCTACTAGACACTCACAACACACACACACAGTTTTCTTTGTGAGAGTGTGCCCGCTAGGCAACAGACAGATTGTTCACAGAAGGTCAGTCCAGAGCCATGTAGAAGAGAGTCGCGTCAACTCCGCTCACTCTAATGAGACGTTTTTCTCACAGCAATGGCAGATCGTGAAACCTCAAAACAGTTCCTGGAAGTTAGCTGCAAATACTACAAGTACCCCATAGATGATAATATAAATGTAAATCACAACCAACACACTGCAATTGTATGTATGTAGTATCTATTGATTAATAATGCCCGCCAAGCACTTCCTGGAACTGTTTTGCATCTCCGTGAACCATGTGACCGGTGAAAACGTCATACCTCCGTTAATGCGACTCTCTCTTCTACATGGCTCTGGGTCAGCCCCTTCGCGTCAACAAATGGATGAGGGAAAGCCATGGCTGTGGAGGCCTGCGCAATATCTCCTTTCCAGGCGAGTCTGTCTTTATGGGCTTTGTGTGACGGCGTGCGTGTGCGCGCGCGCTTTAGTGTGCGGAGGGTGCATTTAGGGCACTGTGCTTAAAGCGTTGTTTAATCTTAAATGATTATAAGCGAGAGAAGTGGAGTTCAAAGCAGCTGCTGTGCTGACTCACAACGTCTCTCTTTGAAGGCGAGAGCCAGAAAATCTGTGAGGACGAGGGCGAAAACACAAGTTTGGAGTGGGAGAAGAAAAAGCTAGAAAGACTGGCATTAAGTGTGTGTGTGTGTCTTGTGTGTGTGTGTGTGTGTGTGTGTTGTGTGTGTGTGTGTCTTGTGTGTGTGTGTGTGTTGTGTGTGTGTGTTGTGTGTGTGTGTGTGTGTGTGTTGTGTGTGTGTGTGCGTGCGCAAGGCTTGACAGACTGAGAAAAGTTAATTGGAACAAGAGAGCGACACTGAGGAAGTAAAAGGCAACGTGGAATTAAAGAAAAACTGCGGAATAAAGACAGCCGAGGAGCACAGAGATGTAGGAGGAGATGAAGATGGGGGTGAGAGAAGGGGGGAACCGACGTACTCGTCTGTCAGAGGTCCGTTGCTGACCGGTGGGCTGCTGCCGGCAGCGGGAACAACTGCCATGGGGTGAGTCCGGTCTCGCTGAAGGCTGCTGGTTGCTGCCGAATGCCTGTCGGAACCAGAGGGGGGAGCAGTGGTCAGCGACCAATCAGATTTCGCCAAAAACGCTGAACATTGTGATTAATTACAACGTCTTCAATCAAAACTGAAATGTCTACATTATCACCTGGTTCCTTAAAAGATCCAGCGCCCCCATATCGGTCAAAATTATCTTATTGATCTAATTGATATTAATCTAAACCCCTACATACATGCGTGAATGTATGTAGGTGTTTAGACTGATGGTAACGCCCACACACGTTAATATATGTGTGAATGTATTTAGGGATTTTAATTCATTTCAACCCCCACATACATTCACTCGTGTATATATGGAATTACATTTATACAAACCCCATATATGTGCATGAATGTATGTGGATTGAAATGAATATCAAGCCCTGCGTACATGCGTGAATGTATGCCGATGTGTGTCCGTGTACCGGTGAGGGTCCTCACCTCTGTCTGGGGGGCTTGGACACCTCCTCCAGCCTCCGGCAGGCCTCCTCCAACTGGGCCAGTGTGTTGGGTGGGGGGAGCGGTGGCATGGCTGGGTCCTGGATGAAGGGGTGGCTGGGGTGGTGGGCACGGAGGTGGGCCCCGCTGCCGCCGACGCCCCCGCCTCCCCAGAGGGCGTGGCCGAGCAGGGTCCTGGCGGAGGTGTCCGTCGGGGGGCACCTCTTCACGCCTTGAGCGCTGGAGAGGTGGAGGTGAAAGGCAAACACGTGATTGGTTAAAGGCTTCGTGTAGTCATGTTGTTTATCTATACACAACTTGTCACAAACGGGAGTCACAAAGTGCTCCTCTGCAGTGACAGGACAATGCAGACATGCAGCAGATAATACAAACTAGGGACACACTCTTCTTTATAGGCCACACCCACACACGTGTTGCCTTACCTGTGTGTTTTGTGCTTCCCCTGCCGCTCACTCTCCAGGATCCACTGCCAAACATTCTGCGAGCGGTCGGCGTTGTGCAGGGGCAGGTGGCCGGGTGTCACCCCCTCCTCGAAGACCCCGATCGGCCGCTTGGACGGCAAAGTGCTGCTGCGGCTGGAGGGGAGCAGGAGGAGGACACGTTGCGGTCAGGACCAGAGACACGAGGGAGGGAGGGGAGGGGGGGGGGGGGGGGGGGGGGCACCGGCGGTCGTAAACACACAGTGGTGGGGAAGTGGGGGTAGTCGGCCCCCCCAGGGGGGCCGGGGCCCCCCACCCCCG
>JAODUE010000001.1:488383-518716 GCA_027564755.1 Amblyopsis hoosieri
CCCCCCCCCCCCCCCCCCCCCCCCCCCCCCCCCCCCCCCGCCCCCCCCCGCCCCCCCCCCCCCCCCCCCCCCCCCCCGTAGTATGGAGAGGGATAGGGGAAAACGGAAAAGATAGGCAACCGAAATAGGATACGGGTTGTGGAAGGGGTAGATAGAAATAGATATGGGGTCTAGGGACCAAATACATGTGAGGACGATGGGTTCTGTTTGGAGAAGTGTAAAAAAGAAAACATACAGTAATACAATTATTTCATGCAAGAAAAACATCCTCTGTGTGAATGGCTTTGTAGTGCACCACTGATGGAAGTGATTCCTGCACAGGGATTATGCTCTTTTCATCGCAAAGCCCCATCTGGTCGACTAGCAAGACCACGTCTGTCCGGAGCCGCACGCCCTTTAATGTGCCAGCTTTGGTTGCACATCAATCCCGGCCCACTGCAGCTGTGCCGGGGAAAAAGACACACACACACACACACACACACACACACACACACTGCAATGCACAATGAAGACACAATAAAATTCTTATAAATTACCCATTGAAATTACCCACTCACTCACTGCCAAGGAATTTGAAAGAAAAGAGCAAATGGCAAGAAACAGGAAGAGTGATACAAAAACTTTCACAACATCCAAAGACATTGACGCAAACATATGCACCGGACCCCCTCCCCTACCCCTCTCCCACGCCCCAGTCCCCCACCCGTGTCTGTGCACACGAGCCCAAAGAAACAATGGTAAAACATGAAGAGGACGGCTCTGTTTTTGAAGCGTGCCTATTTCTAACATGAAAGAGAGACAGCAATAATTAAAACCAATGGGCACCAATGCAAGATGAATGAACAGCAATGCATGCACCCTCCTTGTCTTTTACACTGGTCTGGGGTCTGGCAGATGTCATGCCTCCTTCCAATCTGTACGTGCATATGTGTCAGTGTGCATGTGTTTCATGCATGCTTGCTTAATAAGCAGCTGGACATATTTAAGTACACAATCTGCCATTTAGATTATATTTCTTATATATTAAGTTATAGTGGCCACTGTCTAGGGGCAGCAACAAAGGCTCTATAGCACAATTATTAAGGAGACAAACATTGTACTAGCTACATAAACATGTTGCTTAATATGAAGTTGATATTATAGTAGATATTTGAGCACACATGATTATTCTTAGAATATACAGACAATAAATCCATCAGAAATGTACCCTCTTAGTTATAATTCATGAACATTGATCAGATTCACGATCCAATTACTACAGCAAAGGCAGGATTACACTTTTAGAGGTGCTATCTGTATTTTAGCCACAAATGATATTGCATTTCACACAACTTAGAGGATAGGATTCCCTTTCTACTACTTTCTACAAACCTTTCTCTTGTCTAAATTGGCTAGGGAAAGCTGTTCTTCATCGCCACGCCACATAGGAATCATCAATACAAGAAAGGGCTCCAAATGTTATCTCATGATCTGCCTATTCCAACGCATCCCCAGACCATTATGACATGAACAAAGGGCATAATATTAAGAGTTGAAAAGAAAAAGATAAATGTAAAGATAAATGAGTTTCACTGGAGTTAAAAAAGTATTTTGATTCGTTTAAAAAAAAACAAAAAAAAAACGGTTTCAATTTGTTTGACCAAAATCTCTGGCTCAAGAAATGATGTAGAGCCACAGATCCTCGCTCCTTTGTTTTAAATTAATGAACAATACAGATAGAAATAATATATATATATATAGAGAGAGAGAGAGAGAGAGAGAGAGAGAGAGACGATATTGTGCAGTTCACAAATTGGTGGGCCTCAGCTGTTCTCCGAGACTTCAGCCCCAAGGTGCTGTTTGTCCGTTTGTCTGTCTCCCGCTGTATTGTTGTGTTTCTATCAACGACTTTGAGTTGTTCCTGGACAGCCCAAATGACAGTGCTGCTGGCAAGAAGGGTAGCTGACAGGAGTCGAGAGAATGAAAGCGGTACAGATCCCCTAACCCCCTGCCCCCCCTCCTCAACCGTCAGCCGATCTGGACAGCCCCAGGGAGATCAAACCTGTTTGTAATCCTGCTTTCCCTCCTCATGTCTGTGTGTTTACAACCTGACCACATCATAACTGCACCCTCTCTCAGAGCTCCGTCTGTGGTCCACGTCTCTCTCTATTAAATAAGTTGCTGCATGGGAGGAGATGGGGGAGCTGTAATGGAACACGTTCTTTGTCCTTGGCTGACAGCCTATCGGAAAGAGTGTTGGACAGCAGCCGCACCGTTTTCTATGCATTATGCTGACAAGTGACGGGCAATTATCTTGCAACAACTCCCTCACTAACGTCCATCTTTCCATCTTGTTGTGTTTTCAAACTGGCTGTCCAATCACACGTTGAGTACAGTGATGCATCATTGTTATATACTCTCTAGTGTGCCTGGTTTCTTATTAGGAGCAATGCATGACGTTACTGTAAACAGTGACAGTATAAGAAGGGCTCTATTTTGTTCTCCATGCTCAAGTTCTTTTTCAAACAACGTCATTTGCGGAAAGGGGACCCCGGAATCACAGGCCTTGGAGCTCCGGGGTGGTAAGTTGGCGAGAGGGGGAATGTCCTTTGGGTTGCAGCACGGGAGGTTCTTGAATGCAAACCGCATGGCGTTTAATGGAGTGACCTCTGGGTGGTCCAATCAACCTCAGGATGACATTTACTGACACATGTGTCTCTGGAAATTGATGAAAGATCAGTGTATTTCCCTTAGCTTTTAGCATGTCGATGATTTATAAAGACGACAGTAGCGGTTGATTACATGAAGTACAAAAATGTCAACCCAGCTGGTTGCCTAGGGTTATCTTGGGGTCTTGGGGTTGGATTTAGTAACTTCTTTTTGACTTTGACCAGCTTATAGAGATATTTGAAAGCTGGAACACAATCAAATAACAACCATCTAAACCGCTGGGCACATTTTTCTAAGTGGAACTACATCAGCACAACCACAACATAAGACGTACTCTAACTAAAATACAGTGACTTATTATGCTTGACCTAGAAACAACCTCAACTGTCATCAGTTGCCTGGTTTCAGTATCTGTTACAGCCATAGAGCGTTTGTATTGTGCAAGACAGTAAAGTCAATCCAAGTATGACGCATCCGATATGATACACTAAATGTAATATCTATTTGCACACACTGCAAGAAGCGATGATTTGGGGATTGATCAACACACAATATCACACAGTTGGGTTCAAGGCAAGCAAGCATGTGTCACTTGTATACTATTGCCGTGCTTCCAGCCGTGCCCTGGCATTTTTCTATTTCTTATTGTTTCTTTGTGGTTCCCCGGTCTTGTGTCACTGCCCTCGTGTTGATTGTGTATTGCTTTCACCTGTTCCTTATTATGCCCTGTCCAATGACGTGTCTTGTTTTCCTGTATTTAGTATTTGTGCGTTTTCTTGTGTTTGTCAGTTCTTTCACTTATGTTCAGTTCTACGTGTTCCTGTTTGTTCCGTGTTTTGTTTAATTAAACCCCTGGTATTCTACCCTGTCGTGCGTTTGGGTCCTTCCCGCTCCATAACCGTAACAAATATATATGGTAAGTGACAAACACAGCTACTGTAAGAAATATAGGCTACTAATGATGTGCAATTAATATGATTTTTGATTGAGATGATCAATTTAATAAGAAAAGCTGAGGGCATGGTCAAGCAGGGTTAATGGATACATGCACCATTTCCCTCACCACATTTGACCTTCAGTCAGCCATTGTTACTAGTCCTCAATCATTGCACTTCAGCATGTTCTGTGGTAAAAAACCCTTTCACTCAACCCCTCTCATCACATCTATATACAAACCCTTCACATCAACAGTGATTCACTGCCATTGCAACAGTCTGATGTCATTGTCCACAAACTCTCCAGAACATTTGTGGTAATGGGGAATATCCTCGGGTCGGGAGTGACCATGAATGAGCAATTTTGAAGTGGATTAATTGGTTTAATATTATAATAGTGAGCTGGGATATTTTGAAGCCACATCTGGTAAGAAACTTAAATGAAAGATCAGAGGCATGCATGCATATGCAGCCACTGAGCTTAAGAGACTGTAGACACAATAAAGGATTACACATAAAGTGTAAAACCATATCCAAGCATGGACATCAACCAAGCTTTGATGACAACACTCTTTCTCAGTAAGTTTGTCCTTAAATTACCCCTGAAGTTAAGTGTTTCAAAATAAACTACAAAATGCAGCATCCATGGAATGCATCAAAACAAACTACTGTATGTTTGTATTTTAAAATACTAAAGAAAATACTTGAAATCATGAAATCGCTTCAGAAAGCTATCAATCGGCCTATTTGATCTAGCCATAACCCTTCACCTGTAAACTGACTCAGTTTGTTAAAGGTATAGTCAGTCATTCTAGAGAAAGCTTGTTGATATTTAAGCTTGATCAAAACAAAAACACCTCTACCTTCAATGGTGCTCTCAGCCAAGCAAACTAAAAGGAAGTGGGGAGGGGCTTCCTAGATTATCTTTTTATTTTGTTGTCCTGTTTGTCCCACTGACTATGACCTTTAGTGAACAACGTTTGAGAGCACAGATTTTCTTTGCTTGACAAATCTCACATACAGAATGCAACCAGTTAAAGGCATGGTAGGTGATTGTAAGATATTATAGATTTAGTCAAATTCAGCAAATATCTCCTCACAGTCCACCAATTGTCCGTTCTGCATATGTGCTGAAAAGAAATCCTGTGTTTCTACATCCACCTGATTATTGCTATAGTCTGGAAACTTCAGCATTCACACAGACACCCTGGATGAAGTGACCAGTGGGGGTGGCTAAATGCAATGACTTTGATGCTATGCATTGTCTACCGTTTAAAATGGTGATAGAGCTAGATGAATGATACAAACTGTTGTAGCAACACTGATTGGTTAAAGGTTATCCATAAGTTTCTAAACAAACCAGAGGCGTCTAGGCCCAGTAGGATGCGGCGACTGCAAACATTCCCTAATGGAGCGTGTCCACTGTTCACCAAGTGGATTTTGGGTCTGGTTACACCAGGCTACCAATCAGAGGCTGCACCAAGGAAACGTCTCACAGAAAGTATTTTTTAATATTTTTAAACGAAAAAATACAAGTATTTTGATACAAAATATAAATCCGTTTTAAGTACAAATGATAAATACAATATTGTGTATTTCAAATACGTATTTCAAATACCATCCATCCATCTTCACCTGTTTATCCAGAGTTGGGTCGCGCATACAAATACATGTATATCATAATTACTGCATAATCCCTGGATATGCCAAGGTTAAATCAAGGTTTTTTGTTTATTTTAAAGTTTCACTTGAATGGAACTGATTGCTACGTTTCAACAAAAAACAGAAGCCTATTAATCCACTTAGTGTAGAGAGGCTTTTGTCAACTTTTTAACCCTGAGTACAAATGTTGCTTTGGCTCAAATCAAATTGGAGGTTGCTAAATACATATTTTTTGTCTAGGAGTGGAGTTCAGACTGTGCCCTTTTGAATTAGTAATAGAGTGTGCTAACAATTTAGAACATCACTCAAACACTTGCATTACTGAATAAAGGGCATCTACAACACTATATCTCAAAATAATTGTGCTTTAGTACGGCAGGTTAATTAATATTAGTAATAACACTCATATTCAAAGACATATTCATAGATATATTCATACTGTAGATGGTGTATATGAACCTATGCAAACATGTCTAAAATCTAAAAGATAGGTTACCATGCATTATTACAGAAAGACATTAACCTATTATTTTTTGTCAATATGGAAATCCTTAATGCAAGAATGTTTACATGAACCTTTAAGTTACACACAGCGGCAATGCATTATTAGGCTAGCTCTTTTATTTTCTATTTTTACTGATGTTGAACTGTACAAAACCCAAATACTACTTTAATTGTGATTTGTAATTGGGCACTTGTGGACCTTTTACATTGTGATCCTACATTCTGGGCTTATCCTCTCAGTATGAAGCCGCTATTGTCCGTGTGTTTAACCGAACATTGCAGAATAAAAGATGCCGTTATCCAGCTAGGACCTCATAAAAGGTGGTTCTGCCATGCTGCCAACCTAGATTACATTTCAAATGTTTGAAGAGTCAAACACGTCCACCATTGGGGGTCAGTCTGTCAAATGGCTTCCCACAGAGTCCCCATGATAGAGGGATTGAGGGTGAGCAAGGGAAGGGGTTGGTCATGATTTTTTGCTCAATAGACCAGCTAATAAATAGAATGGCAAAACGTGATTATCTTATGACCAGACTGAAACCAAACAAAAGTCTGATATTGATTGTAGACAGCTGTGCTCTGAAAAGCATAAAAAAGGGCTTACAAGCCTGGTGACCGTAATGGATACCTGCAGTGCTTGGAAAAAACAGAGGGCACCCCCACCCTGTCTTCCATCTTTGACAGGACTAAATACAGCCCCTTTGCTATAAGCTTTCCTTTAAGCCAGCCAAAAACAAAATGGATAGAAAAGTGCAACCTGGGGTTTGGAATAAAAGGCCTGACTCAAAAGTAACACTGCCCGAGTTTTAGTTCACTTCGCTAACTGCAGTTTTCTGCATGTTAACCTTTTCATGTTACTCAACCAAAATTAAATTGTTTACACAATTATATGCCAATGACATTTTACTTAATGTTCAAACAAGACAATTCCAAATGTATGTTCTTGGGGTGTAAAGTATTAGCAAAACCACCTGCAGGAGTATCAATTTTGGTTAAGCGTACCTAATGCTGTACCATTGCTGCAAATATCAACAACCTAAAATCGTAATAGAGGACATTACAGTATTATGTAGCTGTTAAATAACTTCATCATGCCAACTATGAAAATAAACAATTTAACATTTTAAATTGTACCGATACCGGCAATGAATCATTGCAGTAACCACATCAGAAACGATGGAGACCCCCTACCTGGTAGTCCTTCGTCCGACGACCCCTGCTGTTAGTGTTTTGTCGAACCATGGCGGCCCATTGACAACCTCCCCCGGATTGCCTATTTCCAGTTGGTGGTCCAGGATTTCGAGATGTCCTTTCTCGGTATTGTGCAACTGGAATAGGTGCATCCTCCCTGTTCACGCTGCGGTTGTAGCTCCACGATCTGATTGGACGACGCTGAGCGAGACTTCATCATCAGAACATCCCCTGTCGTCATGACAACTTGCCAATATCCCAATAGGGGTGTGTTTGCTGGGGGGTTGGGGGTGTGTCGCACTTTTTTCGACCGTGTGAAATGCTGGATTTTACATCATCGTTACCTCATTAGTTTCCCAGTTCTCATCTCTAGCAGGCTAAGCTAATCCGTCGAGTTTGTTACTGTGACGGTGTACAGGCCAGTCTTGTTAGTATTTCTGGATCGGTTACCAGCTGCCCTATCAGGATCTCTTCATTTAGTTCCTCGCACCACAGGATGCCAAAGGCTTAAAACATCGACCATGACTCAAGATTCAAATGACAAGCTAACATACAATCCAAACTCGGTTTACTATGCTGTACTTTGTTTAGCTACTGATGATAATTTTCACCTTCTTTCAACAAATATGATTTTTACACTGTGGACAAGTCATTTTAGAAAAATGTGTGCATTTGATGTTCCACAGAATCATAAAAAATTACATTTTTTTCTCATAAATTCCCAAAAATGCTTTTCATCTCACCTCCCCATGAACACATTTTTGTTTTTTTCTTCTAGACTATAAAAGACTGTACTAACAAAGCACATTTTCCTAAATCCCACAACACCAAGCTGGAACCAAGCAAGAGAAAAAAAAAACATATTTAAAAAAAAGCAAGAGAGAAAGGGGAAAGAAGAAAGGAGAACGCAAAAGCTGGTGCATTGTATCGTTGACAACCACGCTATCCATGGCACTAACAGATGAATGTTCGGCTGGTGAGACACCCGCTGTGCTGCTAGCATGCTAGCCAGCGATAGCACAGAGTAGAGGGCTGGTTCCCAGGGTTCTTTTCCCAGTTACCTCCCGTGGAGCTGGAAACGATGACCTTGGCCGCTGCTGGAGCTCGGCTCCCCTGCTAGGACTGAATGGCGAGCTGGGACAGAGGGCCCTTGCCCCCCGTATTGCTTTGATTGCTAATCCGCCCAACATTGTGCGCCACATGGCACCCTACCTGGCCAGCGGCTGAGTTGGGGCCACTGAATGCAGGTGATGAACGGGCGTAGCTGCAGGAAGCCAGGCACCCCGGGTAGCCCAGGCACCACGGGTAGCAGAGGAGCTCCGCAGACCCGCAAAGCTGCTTAAAAAAAAAGAAAAGAGAAAAAAAAGAAAAGGTCCAATGTGTTTCTTCTCCGCTGGGTGAATTTCTCAATAAAAAGTGACACCCCACATTTGCTGTGTCACTTACTATCAGGTTTCTGTTAAATGTAAACACATTCTCCAGCCTCTGAGAAAGAGAATGTATTGCAACACTAGTAACATGAAAGTTACAGTTATAACAAAAGAAAAACAAAGCCAGCAACTAGGGAAAAAAACATGCTGCTAACTAGCTGGTTAGCAGCATGTTGGGGGCAATGCATCATCTTCTTAAAGTGGTAGCATGTTTTCTTCCCGCAGCACCGCTGCCAAGCTATGTTAAAGCATGAAGTACACTTATGTCAAATGAGATTCAAGCCATTTCGATGTTGATCACAGCAAGATATAGGATACGCAAATTCCAATCGACACACATAAAGAGCAGCAAATGGCCCATACAACGTTTGCTAAAAACTTCAAATTCTCAACCAATGAAAGACATTTACCATGAAAAACCAGGAGCCACTCATACAATTACACTGCTTCAGTTCCGAACGATGGCGGTAATATGTGATTCTGCCTATTCAGATTTTGCTCAGTGACACAGAATGCAAATCCCTTTCCATATACTTTGTCAGTGTTTGCAATAAAAAAGAAACACAGGCAACGCAATGAACGTAAAAAATGAAAACACAAACCATCTCATTGTGACGTCAGCAGCACGTTGAAGACAATCTGCTGAGTGCCAGATTCTAAAGGGGACTGGAGCTGAATTCAATGCCTCTTGTCAGGGAGGCTTGATGTGATTATCGCCCCCTGCTAGGGTAACGATAGAGAAGTTGTCTGGGACTGGCAAGGACGCTCAAACAGCACCGCGGGATGCCCAGCATCCCCGCTACTGGAACACTGCAGACGTAAGGGGGCGCACTAGGAAGTCACAGTCCATTTCTTAGAAGAATCATGTGATTTAAGAATCATCTGATTTAATTTACATCAGGACTAGTGCCAGTGGGTAAACACAGATGGGATGAGGTGGGATCCTTCAGCGAGGATCGGGTGTCTGCAACAACTTAGTAATGTCAGTTCAAGGTCAAGCTTTAATGATTAAAATTGATATTCCTCACCCCAAATCCATATTAATATGCAATGTTTCAATGCATAGTATGCCAATGCCTTCTGAAGGACAGCCTATTGCGTTGATCTGTATGTTGTGTGTGCATGTGCGTGTGTATCGTAACATTACAATGACAATGTTAGGAAAAATAAATGCTATTTGTACAATTTCCTCACTTATGTGTATGAATAAGTGAGTATAATTTCTCAAATGGAACAAATATGTAATAATATTATATAAACTTTATACTGTAGTGTATAAAACAAGGACACATTTCTGATTTGACTTTGATACATTTCTATCATTTTGATTTCGACCGCCCACCACTCACAGGATCGGATGCTTTAGCGTTATCAAGGAGTTTCAGCAGATTCTCCCCCGCATTGTACTAACCTGCCCCCTTGCTTTCTTTACTGTCTTCCTGGAGGCAAATGGTAAAATAAGACTTCAAAGTGACTCCAAAATAGTCCTGACACAAACTCATTTCCTCATGTTACAAGAAGGGAGTCTGGCAGGCTCGCTATGGCTACTATGCCGAGTCTGTAATCTCGCCCTGCTCTACCTCATGACAAGCAACATTGCCGGGATGCCATTTTGACAGAGCGATTATGGACAGTCCAACGTTAACTTAAAAGGAACCAGACGGGGGTAGAATATGGCCTATCTGTGGGGTCACGCTGGGCTCAGATGAGAAGAGGAAATGGGAGAGCTCATTTAGGGGCATGCTATTAAGCATAAAGGACCACAAATTACTATAACTCATGTGCATGCAGAACTGTTCACTGGTCAATGTTGTGGCGTATTAATTTTGATGTCCGAATCATATTTATAGTATATAAATTGGTACTTTTTAAATTAGAAAAGCATAAGATATGTCAATAAGCCTTTGCAAATCAAATGATATGAAACATTATTCATAGCAACAGAAACTGAAAGAATTAATAGACTGTAAAGTGGCAAAATGTCATACAGAATAAGTGTAAAATAGTCAACATTTCAATTAAAACTGAAAGTTCTCACTTGGGCATAATTATGGCCCGTGTATTACCACCAATATACTGTACCAACATATTTGAAAACATTATGAAGATCAATAACATTTTAGGCTTTAAAAAATGTTTTTGGGCCAACATTAACATGTCAGCTAATGTCATACGGGATAACAAGCAATCTTGAGCAATTGTATGCTGTATTTTATTTATATAAGTCATTAAACAGGAAGGTACATCATTAAGAAGTTCTTGAGGACCCCCAAGATATGGTGAAAGGATAGTTAGTCTCTCTTAAAATGTGTTATCTTTAGCCTTTTCACTCCAGTATGACTGTATGCCTAAGTCATGCTGGACAACACATAAAAAGCATTTATAATGTAGTATTTCTCAAAATAAAATAAAAAACATAAATTTTATATGAAATTCCATGTTTAGTAGTTCAACATGTTAAACAAGTACAGTTTATACATTTTGAGGAAAATCACCCATTAAATAGAGAGGAGTTTCTTGCATAAAGGAAAGCAAGATATTACTAATCAAATAAATAGCAGCCAAGTGCAGCTCAGAGAATAGAAACTTGAGCTGTGGCTGACCAAGCCACAAAACACTATCATAGCCTAGGCAATGCACTTCCAGTAAGGTGGGGGCCGGGCTTCTGATGAAGCATCCTATATTACTGAAGAGAGAGGTGCATTATTTTTAATGTTAAATTCAAATATCAACAATATTGTTCTTTCATCACATATTCCACCTTTAAGTATATACTGTATAAATGTTGTTTAGGCTAGTTAAAGATTAACTCAAATTAACACGATTAATCTAATATACATGTCATATCGAGTAATGATTTTAGTCAGATCAGATAATGTTGATTCTCTGTAGTAAAAATGAAAAATGTATTTGAATACAGTATAGATTACAACAGTGATGTTGTGCAATGTATTATATATAATTTTCAGCCATTTTTTAGTTGTAATCACTTCTCTGCTATACGTTTTACGTGAGGCAATTTAATAAATAGGCCTTTGTTTAAAAAGAAAATATTTTATACAAATTAATAATTGTAAATGTTACATTTTCTGAGCACTAAATACTCAATATACAAAGTAAGATTTTATTAATAAATAAGTACCATTCTAATGAAGTAAGGAACAACTTTAATTAAAATTGTCCACCTATTATAAAATGTTGTCAACCTAAAATCCTTATTTGACATTGACCCTCACAGGTATCCAAGCATTTCTAGCAAACAAGGATAATATTGCTGTTTAATAAAATGTTACAGTTAATAATAAAATAAAATATTATCAATAAACATAATTTTCTTACATTTTATCTTACAATGTCTTGCTTCTAACAAGATACATTTCACACACATACACCCATTCGAAATACTGTAATGTATGTTACATATAAATCTCACAACAGATCTCACTTTAACAACCTTAACTCTGTAGCTTTCGTACCTCACAATTAAGTCCTCACACTGATGTTTGTCTAAAAAGTATACAGTATGCAGTTCAGACAGGCAGTGAGATTGTATTAATTAGTTCTTCAACCTTCAAAAGAAGCCATTTTGCCCCAAACAATAGAATCGTTCTCTGCACATATTACATGGAATTATGTACGTTGATACATATAAATCATAGAGAGTAATGAGTTAAGATTATTAATCAAGATAATGATGCATGCATCAGATAAGGTCAGGATGTTATATAGCTCATATAAAGAATGAATAATATGGATGAGCTGTGACTAATTCGTGGGATAATAATTGGAACAACTCAAATTCGTTAGTAAATGGATCCTACGCCGTGAATGCAGACACGCACGCTCGCGCGCACACACACATTTATTCCACAAAAATACTATTTGCTGGATTTTAAAATTCAGCAGTGCAGGTTCAATTAAAAATGTAGCAGTTAAACAAATAAAGAATGTAAAGTGAATGAATGTGCAATATTCATTAGAATATCACTGAAAACTCAACAGGGAAAACTGAATCTCTTTATCACTCCACACTAAATATAGATCGGTCTACTGTGAATGCTATTGATTTGTCTTTTCTTTTTTTTTTTTTTTTTTTTGCTAGAGGACATAATAGATTTTTCTGTTTTCCACCGGCAGAGGAACAGGAAAAACGACTCCAAACCGATGTGCCGATACCAGATATGATCTGGTATCTGGAGGCACCTGGCAGCCAAGGACATGCCTAGGAACGCTGTGAAGTTGGGAGCAACACAAACCTGTTGAGCCACTCTTCCTCCCCTCCCTAACAGACTCTAGCAGGACGGCTTGGCTTGTTTCTCGCACACAGGGGTTTTGATCTTTCTGCATCGACATCCGCTTCCCCCATCTACAAAGGCCATGAAAGAGAATGCGTAATTCATCTATCAGTATGTGTTTCTGTGTTAAGCTTGACCTATTTCTGCAGTGCTGACACCGTGTTGGTATTTGAGTCTGAACATATACGGAGGCACAGTGGCAAGCAATGATCCAGATGCATTGAGACTCCATACTCTAACAGTGCAATAGACGGTAATGTTGCATATAGTAACATTAGGTTACCATAAAAAAGACATGAGCATGATAATGCAGCACATAGTACAACGACATAAGATATGTATAATTAAAAGTCCTTTGCGAATACAGACGAGACCCTTAGCAGAAACTACAGTATAATGTACATATGTACATACTGTATGCAGAAACACAAACAGAGATGTGCCTATACTCTTCAGGATAGAGAAAAGAAGGGAAACTTTTTTTTAAAAGCTTTGATGTGAGACAGGAGGTTGAGGGAAGTTCAAAGGGCATGTCAAGCAAGAGAGACAGACAGATGCCATTGAAGACCAGCCAGGTACAGTACAAGAAGACCATTAATAAGGACAATAAGGAGACTTAAGGAGAAGTTATTTAATTATATTGCACACTAATCATAACTACTTTTGGGTGCACTGTTTGCCTTTAGTGAGTTGTGGATTTCATACAGCATATAGACATTTAAAGGAAAAATAGGAGTGATTTGTTTACCATTTCGCAGTGTTTTCTTCATGACACTTTATTCAAAACAGGATGCTTTTTGAAATAATTACAAAAAGATGCTGCGGGGATGTTTGCAATTTCATCTGGCAATAGCAAAACAATACCTCTCTGTAGCCAGATGGAAGACATCATTGCACAGATTGCTTGAGGATGGAAAATTTGTCATCCCACATTTCTGTGTAGTTATCAGAGATCAGTGTACGTGATCGGGAACACACTCCAGCTTTCCAGTAGCCTTCCTCCACTTTGTGTTGTAAGAATGAGAATATTAGGATCTCATGTGTATGTTTGTCATTGTGCTGTAGAATAAACAAATTCATGCATTTCACTGTTTGGCCACAGGGGGCACCACAGAAAGCAAAAACGAAGAACAGCTCCAATAAAGAGCTTCTCAAATACCCCCCTTCCCATTGGGAAGAGGTGCTGGGTGAGAATTGACACTCCACCATGTAACCCTCATTAAGCCGAGCTCAGAGGGAGAGTGGTTTAGATTCATGGCCATTCTCCCAAGCTCTACTCTTGGTGCATCTGAAAAGATCTCGTGATGGAAACAGCATGCTGCAGGATATTAGGGAGCTGCCTCCCTATTGTGTGTGTTTTTTCGATCCTTCCTGTCTCTCTCTCTCTCTCTCTCTCTCTCTCTCTCTCTCTCTCTCTCTCTCTCTCTGACTACTCACAGTTCTCAAACGGTTGTTCCAAACAACCGACGGACTTCTCATAAATTCAAGTTTGTTCGACAATATTGGATTCGTGTCATAAGAACAGAGCAGAATAGCTTAACAATGATTTGTATGTAGTGAAAATGGCACTATTAAAAAATACTAAAGGCATCAGAACATAATAACAGGTATGATTGTCATGAAATTGACACGTACAGTATGTTCAAGTCCCAATTTACAGTGTGAATAATACGAACATGTACAGTACTGTAATATAGGATGGGGAATACAGAATCATGAAGCAGAAGTAAATTTAATCAGACTTGATCCAAGATAAATATATAAACCTGTGTCGGCGTGTAACGTCACAAGGTGACTTGAAGGATAGCTACTTCATGTTGAAAAAGAAACAAGCATTTCTATTCTTCTCTCACCTGGATCGTCTCATTCCGCACAGCTCTCTGCTGTCAGCTGTTGGCCCAGCCATAGACCTGCGGCACAGGGCTTCACTGATGCTCCTGCCTGCTGCGTCAACAGCTGCCCACGCTGTCATTAGAAAGCCCCTCCAACCCAGCTACTTCCTGTCATGTCATTTCATCGCTCGCTGTCAGCGCAGCAGTCAAATGTTCTGGGTTGGCACGAACATCGTCTCTGAACATCACCATGTGCCACGTCAAATTCAGATGGACTCTAGTATACACCATACCGACAGGATGTTGGTGACTATTTCTGTGTGTTTGTTTACAAAAAATAAAAGATATACTAAAAACTAAAAAATAAAGCAAAAGATATGTCAAGATTGTCACACCGGCTCCAGATGACTATTGTGTTTTGAACAAATATCTCAGGGTGACACACCATCCATCGAATGAAGATCGCTGTCAGTGGGGTTTTTTTCCTCAGAGTTGTTTTGGCTCTGACACCTACAGTTCTTATTGTCACTGCTAAAGCAGACTGTGTGACACTACCCAGTGAATTTGAAGAGGAAACAAAGAAGTCTTCTCGAATGACACCAGTCAAATAAACTGTCACGTCGCTACAATGTGCACTGGAAAAGATAGGACATCAGTGAGTTTAAAGCTAACTCCTTTTCACATTTTACTGTGTTTTCTGCTATTGTTCTATCATGGCACACATCCCAGGTTTAAAAAGTGAATGTATTACTTGACAATGAGATTGACTATGACTGCTAGATTTGTTACATATACACAAAATATTTTCTACATGACATTGCCATTAGACTTTGATATGTGTATTGTAAGATCTGCAGAGCATCTCAAATAAAATTGAGTAATCAAAAGCAGACTTGAGCATTTAGAGATGCCAACCTGATGCTAAACTAAATTATTTATAGCTAGCATGAACATCTGAAGTGGGTTTAAAAAAAACAAATGTTTTTATGTATGTAACATTAATTTATATGGGGAATGTTAATCATTTGCTTGCTTCTTATGTGTGTACAGTATGCTCTACAAATGAAAACAGAATTAGAACAAATCCTTCAGGAATATACAAGAGAGTGAGGATTGTAAAATGTCATTCCAGTGATTCATAGCTTCAGAGGGAAGGGCCCAGTACTAAGGCGAAGGAAAGCGCACCCTTAGCCTTACAATTATAGCCCATAATCATAACTGTCCTATATTTCGCCTTGGTTACTATTTATCCTAATGATACACAACAACTCAGGAACGTATTGATGTGCTCCACCATGTAAACACATACTGTTGATCAACATTTTTGAGGACATGATATAAAGCTTCCCGCTCATTTCAGTGACGTTGGTCACAATGGATGGCCATTTTTAAGTGTGCCCTGTTCCATCCAAGGGGCTTTCCTTTTAACGCCTACTTTGTTTTTAATGCCAAACTGCCAAATAGCAGAAAACTAAAACAACAGGAAGTGAGAGGAGGCTGGAAGAAATGCCAACGTTTAGGACCTTTCCTCATCATCTGTTTTTCTTTGTAATTTTGGTTTCTCTTATGTTTGACATCAAAGATCCTGAAATTGTTTTCCACAATGTTGTGTACTCTGTAATTATTAATCTGCCTTGCAAGACGACCGCCTTTGAGGCAAAGTCAGACACAAAAGGCCTCTCTTTGGATCACTGATGTGGAATGACTAGGAAAGACTAGGAAAAATGCAAGGCAAAAAGAGGAAGAAATGTGCAACGTTGCCACTGAAGTAACAAGTGGGCTTTCAGACAACAACTGTGAACATTGAAATATAACTTGAAAGAGCAGCACAGCATATTGAAACACATAGAAAGGCTTTGAACAAGAGGCTTTATTAACAGACCCTTTAAAAGCAGAATGTTTTGAAGAATTGCAACAGTGCCAGCAGAGATAATTGTGACACACTTATTTTCTCCAGACCCATTCCAATTTTTAGGACCTGAACTGATTT
This sequence comes from Amblyopsis hoosieri, assembly GCA_027564755.1. Taxonomy (NCBI): domain Eukaryota; kingdom Metazoa; phylum Chordata; class Actinopteri; order Percopsiformes; family Amblyopsidae; genus Amblyopsis; species Amblyopsis hoosieri. Next base: position 504,872 of record JAODUE010000001.1, read on the forward strand.
GTTACTTTTCAATCACCTGTAGATGTTGTACAGGTGATAACATGTATTAATGTAGTAGGAGAGATATACTGTCCAACCAACAGTTCCTGGTCCTTCTACAGTACAGTTAGTCACTGTATTGCAATAACACATTGAATTGTATTGTGTAGTGTTACTAATTTGATGGTTTTCATCACAGTCCATCGTTGGCAATCCACAGGGAGCAGTTTCGCCAGAGAGACTGGAATAACAGAGAGGGTTCAACACACGGCACTTCCGCATTCAATTTCTGGAAGGAGTTTTGAGTATATTACATTAATTCCCAAGTACCTATCAATCTGAGGCCACAAGGGTACTTCTGCAGCGAACTGATGTGGGGTAAATTGCCTTTGTTTCAGCCTATGCATTTCTTTAGCTGTCTGGGCATTGCCTAGGTCAGCCTCCACAGCGAAAATGCTGATGGCGACAAGGCCACTTTAGAGACCAGAAGCCTTCCATGTTTTGCCTCCACTGTAATGCATTACAGCGCTCCATCTTTGCTATTACTCAAATATCTTTGGCTGAGCAGAGCCCTGCTGCACGGAGGAGGGATAGCTGACATGGTGGTTACGCGGAGGTGCCGATAGTGAAATCCCATTAGCTGCCCTCCCACGGACGGCAAACTTACACCGATCTAAGGAGCCAGAGCAGGTGGGTGGCCTGTCCCTCTCACTGGCAGGAACAACCTGCTAGCGCACGCACACACACACACAGATGGGAGAGTACTGACACATGGCTGATGTTCTGCTACAGTACGCTTGTCACTGATAGTGTGTGTGTGTGTGTGTGTGTGTGTGTGTGTGTGTGTGTGTGTGTGTGTGTGTGTGTAGGGATAGCGGTTGAGGCAGGGGTAAGCCCACGATTTAATGTGATGGACAGTATAATGCAGAGCTGTATTAAATTCACTTTCTTCTTTCTGCTATGAGACGTGGAGGTGGAAAAAGACAGATAGAAATAAGAGCGCAACCAAAGCAACAGCCACAGAAGTGAACCAACCGTTAAAAAAACAAAAAGGAGAAAAAAGGGGAATGCCAGCTTCAATGTGGCCACCGATTTAAAATGGTTTCTGGTCAGGGGAAGTGGCAGGAATGGATGCCCAAATTAGAGAGGCCCCTGTCGGATCCTTAGAAAACTCTGTCATCGTCAGCACGCCGGCGTTCCTGCTATAGCAGGGAAGTATGGGAGCGGGAGCCACCCTGGCGATGTTTTGGTTCAGACGAGGGCCCCGTGCATTCGTGGCGGATTTTCTGAGCCTCCAAAACCACAAGGCACTTGGGAAGACGGAGGCCACTGATCCATCGATCACTGCCGGGGTTGTTTGCTGTTTGCTGTCAAGCAGGCCTGGGAGGTCCCCTCGCCACAACACTGATGCATAATATTCCCAAAGGCACAGACCTCCTCTGCATGCTCCTCGCTGTGAAGAGGGCAGCTCAGAAAACCAAGATAATAATAGCCTTAAATATTGACAACCATGAACACTTTTGGGGAAAAAAAAGGCTTTGCCTTAGCGGTAATTAAGAGCAACAACTGTGCCATAACTGACTGGCATTGTATAGTGCATTCCATTTTTTGTATTGTACGCTGTCTATCTATATAATACAGTACAACGCAGTGCAAACACAATAAATTGCATGTTTTGCCAAACATCAAACTGCAACATGTTTAAGTACCACTGTCTTATGCAGAGTACAAAGACATACTGTATAACATCTTTAGAAAGCACTTGCACAGCTCAACAGATTGTACGAGTGGGCATGAAATGTACTGCATATGGAAACTGGTGGACTGAACCTTTACGGAAGTTGTGGGAATATGCCTTTATTTGAGAACACTATATGGAGAAGGAAGGGATATTAGTCCAGTGTGAAACCATGCAGATGGTATGACATTCAAACCAAAGCCAGATCAAAGGAGAGAAACCAAGTGAGTGAGTGAGAGAGAGAGAGAGAGAGAGAGAGAGAGAGAGAGAGCGAGAGAGAGAGAGCGAGAGAGAGAGAGAGAGAGAGAGAACAAGTATACGACAGACAGCTTGAACAAGACCAAAAGAAACAATAAAAAAATGAGATATTCATCAGCATCAAAACAGACTGCTCTCTTTCTTCTATCCTAGAGACTTCAGACGCCACTGCCAGCTCTACGAGGCTTTGTTTCAAGGTCCACATGTATATAACCATGCAGACATTTGCCAAACGACAATAACATCTATAAACAAGAACCTACAACAACTGCTTCTCATTGTCCGCCTGGTCGGTGGTGTCAGCATTAAACGTGTTGCCAGCGCAAAGCGACGAGACTGTTCACCGCAGACCGCCGGTAATGAACCAGATCTTCTGCCTGTTGTTTACAACCGAGGGGCCTTGATTCACATGAGTGGAAGATAGTCACGGCAGGTAATAGTGATGGAGGGGGAGGGGACCGGGGCGCGTAAAGGGCGCTTGTGTTATCTACCTGTCCAGTGCATTACGAGCTGCATATGCATCGTTCATTTCATGGCAAGTGTGCATACTGAAATAGATTATCGCTGGCTGTAGACTGAGAAGGCGAGAGAGAGAGTGAGAGAGAGAGAGAGAGAGAGAGAGAGAGAGAGAAGGTGGGGAGGCAGACAGGTTTTGTAGTCGGAAGAGAGCGGAAAAGTAAGCAGCCTCCAAATCCATTATTATTTGCACCTTAAGTGCCTCACATTGTCTTCCAGTGTATTTACTTAATGTGTGCGTACTCCGTAGAAGGTTTTGTTATGGATTTAACTCAACAAGCCAAAATTAAAATGTACTATACAGACTTTTTACGAAGTGCAGCTAGTTTGTATTATTTTAGGTCTTGAAGGTTATTTGTTACAGATGCCACATGGGCGACTGAAGCCATTTTGTGGATTTTCCCGGCATCTGTTGATCCCCATGGACACTTCCTGACACTTGTGTGCTATGAAAGATGAGATGACAACAGACCACCGGGTAAGGATGGGATTCCTTTGCCCTCGGGGAACCAACAACTGGAGACGTCTAAAGGCCTAAACTTGGCTGGAGAGCCTGATGGATGGGGTTTGAGGGGTTAATACAGTTGTTTGGGGGACGCAACAAGGATGACCTCTCACTCCATGGCCTCCTTCAGTGGCAATGACTGCCCTGTTTCACAAATGGCTGGCCAGGCGTAATCACATACAGTGTACTGAATCTGCAGAATAATCACTATTTGAGCAAGGTTAAAGGCACGATTAGTTATTCTCGCGAATGCTTGCTAAATTCTAGCTCAAATCAAAACAATATCCTTCCACAGCACCGCCCCACACATTGAAGCACAAAACGTCGTCCTACAGCTTTGTTGTTTTGAATCGTGTTCGCCATTTTTTTATGTTCCTATTTATGGAGCCAGGGCTGTGGAGAATACCAGATTATGTTTTCAGCACGCACAGAGAATGGTAAAATATCAAAATGCGAGTAGATATTTGGTGAATTTTACTAAAAGTGTATTAGCTTGCAATAGCTGGCTATACATTCAAGTCCTAAGTCCAATCATATGAAATCCATACAGGCCATAAACATATTTGATTATAGTTTCCAGTTTTCAGTGGAGAAGTGATTAAAACGCAGGAAATTAATTAACCATAATACAATTTAGGAGTCTAAGGTGTACAATAGTTCCACCTCTGCCTGTAAAATATGAACGTAAAACATTTACAATTTAATATGTTGCAGAATCACATGTTAGGAACATGTGTCTCCAAGGGCTAGCAGCTGTGATGATGATGCTCCACTGTCCCCATTTGTATAAGCACACACCATGGGGGTACAAAAGTAAGAGATCTTCCCCTTCTCTTTCCCCATCTGCACAAAAGACAAAGCATTTAAATAACAAAGGTTCTTATCTGAGCCAGGTAAAATGCTTAGACCCTGAAAGACACAGCAAATGAACTCTGATTACTTTCTCTCTCTCTCTCTCTCTCTCTCTCTCTCTCTCTCTCCTTTTTATTGCTGTCCTGAGGGGAACACGCAGTGGGCCACATATTTGTGTTGCTGTGTGCCCACTTTATACCGCGCTCCCCTGTTGTGAGAGACTATGGAGTGAGAGGTCATGCTGGAATGCCTATAATGCACTGTGGAAACTGTGACTGCTTTTGATTTAAATGGTTTCAGATGCGTCTTTTCGGAGCGGTGAGAAACAACTGCAGCAGCTATTGATATATGCTAAAAGGCCATGCAGGTTAGGCATTGGCAAGTACATGTGCATGAACAGACAGATGGCCAAACAAGAACAAAAACATAGTATACTGTAAAACCATATAAAGACAGTATTATTTTTATATATATTAAAAATGCAAGCAATTATGTACATTTATTGCATGTGTGACAGAGATCGTCCGTCCCCCTCGGGGAATTGAACCCCAATCTCCCACGTAGAGAGCAGCCGCTCTACAAGGCAGGCTAAATACCCATGGGCGCTAGCCTACGTCGCCAGAGCGTCCTATGAGGTGTCGGAGAGTGAGGATTAATTAGCCTCACTACGCAGCTACCTGCTGGCCACCGTTACACAAGCATGCATCTGCCTTCCTGATGCACTTCTCAGTGCACAGTAAAGTGTGGCTCCTAGGCCACACAAAGACCCACTGGGCTTCTCTGGTTCCACTTGGGCACAGGGTTCACTCTCCTTCTGTGTCAAAGGCTTCCTTTCTGTTTGGCCTGACCCACCGTGAGAGATGTGAATGACTGGTGTGTGTGTGTGTGTGTGTGTGAGAGAGAAGAGCAAAGGTAAAACCAACAACAGTATTAGACCCCGATCACACAGAGACCCGACACTCGCACACAAATCCATTGTTCTCCTATGCTATACGGCGAGCCTTGCATGCGCTCCTCTATGGTGCCACGCTTCGCGTTTTTTGAGCTAAAGTTATGCTTAAACTGGGTCACCACTATTAATGTTAAAATTAAGGCTGTGTATTGGCAAGAATCTGGCGATGCAATACGTATCACGATACAGGGGCCATGAGTCGATATATTGCGATATATTGCGATGCTGTAAGCAAGGCGATATATTGCGATTTCTAAAACTGTCATAGCAATGCTAATGTGTGGCGCTGCTGCAAATAAACAATAGAAACACTTATGTAAACTTTCTCAGGGACTGCAGATGGAAATTAGCTTTAAGATAAATCTGGTAACAAGCATATTTCCTCTCTTTTGAGGTTTTTGTATTTTGTACAAGGTCAGTCTTACAAATTTTACAAATAAATCCCACACAATTTGTCTGCCTGCTTAGACAAAGAAAGATTTTTTTTTTGGCACAGAAAAGTAATTCACTTCATGAAGGGAAACTATTGTTATGTTACAGAGTGTGTTGCTGTGCACACACCATAACATGAACTAGGTACACGTACAGTACACACACGCACACACACACACACACACACACACACACACACACACACACACACGCACACACACACACACACACACACAAAACCTCTATACCTGCAGACAGTGGTGTGAAGAGATAAGGCTGCATCAAATGCACAACAGCGTATTGATTTCCATGCCAACCAATCTCACCCAATCAAAAAAGGTCACGCTGGGTAGAAATCAAAAAGAGGCCTCTTTGTTTCAGAATTGTATGCTGGGTAGCCTTCAGGCAGACGGATCCTGCGAGTGAGACAGTCTGCGTAACGCCTTTCATCTGTGTCTAACCGCCTCATGCAGGAAGCAAAATTGGAAAACAATATTGATATCTGACCAATTTAATGGCTCAGATACCAGTGTTTTGCTGCGTTTCTTCTTTTCGAAAAGTTGTTTCGACTGTGTTTCATGCCCAAAATTAACGAGAGTAAGTGCATTCGCACCAAACTTGTAACATGTCAGATTGAGTCTTCCAAACTCAATCTGCAGCCTCCATCCCTATTCTGAGGCTCACGGAGACATGAATAACAAGACAACAGCTCAACGCTGTGGGGCTCTATGAGTGGATTGCATTATCTGACTGTCAGATAATGGTCAAGAAGGGATCTTCGGAAGGGGTCGAGCCTGGGTCACCTCTGCATGCATTAGCGGGAACCTCGGGTGTTGAGAAAGTAATACAACGCTGAAGTGCCAAACCCTGCAGTTCATAGAATGGCCACTTGAGGCTGGCTGCAAAAGGGAGTCAATCCCCATAAACTACAATGTTAAATAATGTTCACAGCAAAGATAAACATGTTTACAGAATGGTTCAAACATCCCCGGGTGCTGCCCAGCGGCTGCCCACTGCTCCCTTCAGGGATGGGTTAATAAATGCAGAGGATCAATTTATCTGTTTGTGTGTGACAACAAAAACACCTTTATAAGTGAGGTACTGCAAAGATGGCCAGAGCCAACACTGCACAGTGTTACAATCTGTTCTTGAGAAAAGCTATGGGTGACGTCATGGGGTGATTGTTTTTTTTAATGTATATACACAGTCTATGGCATTAATGAGCAGACGCCATGTTGGATGTTGGCCTTCTAAGCTCCTTTGGCACCCTGACCTTGGTGCTCACTCTCTGCCCCCTGGCCTTCCTCCTCACTGTCTGCATACACTAATTGCACCTCCCTCCCTTTCACACACACACACACACACACACACACACACACACATGCTGCGCGACCTCTGTGCACTTCAAACAGACACAGTTTGTAATGTGTGTCGGTCCACTGTGGATCTGCAAGCAGCTGTCAGCATACTCCCTGTGATGCTCTGTGATGCTCAACCAATCAGAGAAGGAAGAATAGTCAGTGAAGTCCAATGTAAATAAGGAACAGCAAAATTATAGTCAAATTAAATTAAAAAAAATTAAAAAATTAAAATATATATATATTTTTTTTTTTTTATGTTGTATTCATATCTGCAAAGCTCTGTAAAAGGCAACACACACCAAACAAAGGGAATAGCAGTGATATTGTTATGGGTGCATTGATTTACTTTGTGTGTGTGTACTGTATGTGTCAAATACTATGGTCTTGTGTGTGTGCGATAATCACACATCTTTACCTAGTATGTTATCAAAAGGACCTCAACACAAACAAATAGATATCTGAAAATGCCAGTGCTCCAAAAATCTTCCTCTGAGTAAATAGGTGATGTTTTTATATAAATTTTCTATTTCTTTTTTTAATACTCCTCCTGATTATTTCTTCCCTCCATTTTATTCGTTTGTTTTATTACATGTTGTTTTTATTTATTTTTTTACCCACAAACTGTTCATTAATTTCTGCTCAGGCAGTCAGGTGGCCTTCTAACTGTACGATTACCTTCCTCATTGAGCGCTCCCATTTCCCGGTATGCTAATATCCTGTGATGATCAGAGGGGCCCAGGAATGAAAGTGCTGCGCTTTAAGCACTTTGTAGTTTTTATGGCGTTGCCATAGTAACATGAAACTGGGAGCCAAATCAATGTGCCCCCTCTCATTTGCATGGAGAAATAGAAAACAGAAACAGAAGTGGAACCAGAGGAAAAGAGAACGAAGAAAAACAAAAGCCGTTCTTCTCTGTAGAGAACTTAACCTTCATCGGGATCTAGTTTTAGAACAACAACTGCCATTAATAACAGCAAACACCTCTACAACAGGCCAGATATCCTTTTAAAGTACCATTGCAAAACATGGAATAACCAGTTGACCTGTCTTGTTTTACACCAGGTTTTCAGTCTTGCTTACTAAATATGCAGTCTGCAGTAGTTCACACAGTCAATGAGCTATTATCGGCCCCTCGCATATCTTCCATTCATCTCCGTGTGTGTGCTCCAAGCTAGCTCAGCCCAATCTATCCCAAAACACACTCCACTAGGACTGTTTAATGTGTACACTCGTCCTATCTCTCCCTTACCCTCACTGGCATGTGACTTCTTAATTAATTGTTCATTAGCTCAGCTCACATAATGTGACAGACGCTCCCGGCGACGATAGGCCGCAGCTGACAAATAGGCCCGCCGTAATGTATTCAGACCAATCTGTTGGTCTTTAGAGAGCAGCGCTGCATAAAAAGTCAATGTGTCCACATGGCGTGTAGTCATTTATAAGGCATCTTGCGTCAATGTTGAGGGCATGCATATGTAATGGAGTCGGTCCCACCAGGGATGCGAACCCGATCCACTCATCGAAACGCATTGTGAAGCAAAGTGCTATGGCTTGTTTGATGTGAGCAGTGTTCGCCACTTTGTTTATGTTCCTATATACAGAGCCAGGGCTGTGTAGAAGTATCTGATCATTTTTTCAGCAAGCACAGAGCACGGTAAAATAGCGAAATTCGAGGAGACATTTGGTGAATTTGACAAAAATTTGCTCACAATTAGTTTGCAATAGCTGACTATACCTTGAGGGCTCACATACTGTACATACAGTCAGGTCAGAGCCTGGGGTTAAATCAGTTCAGAGAGCAGACTCTAGGAAACATGATGTTGGTAAAAACTAGCATGTAATTACTTCCCAGCAGCCCTCTGACTCCATTTAGCACCGGGCTTCATCTTTATAGGGCTCTGTAATGTATGGCAGCCATTACACGCATCATGGTGGTTGGCTGTCATCGTGTTTGCAACGTGATACATTCTGGAAACACAGACGTACGCGTTGGTGTTATAACGTGACGGGGAAACGCAGGGGACACAGAACCTGGGATTTCTGTGGCATGGGGATAGAATTCCACTAAGAGGGAATAGCGGAGGAATGCGCGGGGCTGGAGCCGAGAGCTTCGACGATAAGGGTTTGGGAGTGGAATTCTGAGATGCGTGCCAGATCTTTCCACCATACTTCACACAAAGGGCCAAATTACAGATGACGTCGTCGTTGTTTTCCGAGGCCAAACAGATTAGTCTTGAGCGAGGCCTCTGGCTGGGCGTCACACAATCCACTCATCAAGGCCCCTGGTCACATGGTGGCCTGGTGTGGTATCTCGCAGGCAGGGGCCGGGTAAACAAGGAGTAAACAATGAAATCATCCATGGGAACCAATCAAGCATGACATCAGTGGGAAATGCTAAGGAACGGTGTCTGGCTCTGGGTTTGGAAGCTGTGTCGGGTGTTTAATTTTCATTTTTGGTGCAGGCGTTTTTATTAAGCAAAGTTCACGGGGATTATTGTGGAAATGAACAGAAGAAATTGGACTTGGAATTTGAATGACGCATCGTGTTAAAGAGGAAGACTTGACCGACACATTTCTAAAAGACTGCTAAGACTGATTTAGACCTGTAAGGACATGAAGAACTGATAGTATGGTCCTTCAGGTCCATGGCAGGTGAGTAAACATACATACTGTATGCACACAGTATGGATGCATAGAGGCTCACGCGCGCACACACGTGCGTACATACGCACACAGACACGCACACACACACACACACACACACACACACACACACAGGCCACAGGCACGTATCTCACAGTACAAGTGAAACTGCAGCCCAGCTCTGAGCCTGACTCCACCCACTGCACAACTTAGAAAAAATGCTAAAATGTAGTCAAGGAGATGAGTGGGGGGAGGGGAGGGGCTGAGAGGGAGACCCTATTAACATTAACATTTTAATTTGATAGCCCACCAGCGGACAAGAAGTACTGTTGAAAACCAGCCAAGGCATATGGCAATTTTATTTGTATATGACGTGTAGAGACATTTTGACACCATAAAATTCAGATTTTTATACAACAGGAATTTTGTCGATATCAACACCAGCATGTATGTTCTCATCACAGGTCTGTCCTATAATTTAGTTTTAAAAAACAATTTAGGGTACAGTTACACTTAACATCCAATGCAACTTGCTAGCAAGTGTCTTTGCTAGTTTCAGATTGACACAGTTGTCATTTTCCCGTCCAGCGGGATTTTGAATTAATGAAACGTCTAAGGGTTTGTTCAGTGGACACAATGTTTGCGATGTTCAATTTTATTTTTTTACTGAATGACACCTGAATGACCATGATTACCTGAAAAAACTGCAACTCCTGTATGAAAGGTCTTACAAATTAATAAACCTAATATAATAAACTGTTTTCAGGATATAGTGGAACAATTGCATCCTGACCAGAGAATGACGTCACATTCTGTGTGTCTTTGTATAGTCTGACCCACGAAGCAATCGTTTGGTTTGAGATGCTGGTGCGTTTATTGTGACATCTAGTTATAGAAAGTTATATAGAACCACTTTAAGGATTAATAAATCAAATATTATGGTTGCAATAAATATTTGTATTTTATTTGTATTAAATAAACAAACAAATCATATGTAACCCTAACTATTAATCTCATAGCAGCGTCAGAGAAAACGTACAGTCCTTAAGTACACTATCCATCATTACTGTAGATGGCTGGATGTATAAAGCTTCAACATGTGTAGATTTTATCCATGTCACATTCACCCTGCTGACATACACTGTGGTCTACACAAATGAACACACACACTACACGTCTGTAACCAGGTGACCAGGTGTTGCCTTTGTGTTGCATACATACCTGTCGTCTGTCAGTCACCTGACTGTGAATCTATAAAGCCCTAATTAATTTAGCTTTCCCTTTAAAAGCAGCACCGAGTTTGCTTTGATCTGTCCGCACTGCATTTGATCTTTAGTGGTGCTGTCAACAGCAATTCTGAATTATACCGTAAGCCACAGTTGGAGTCCGACCTAATTACTGTCCCTTCTACTTAATAAAAGGCCTAACCTGCAATGTGCACACACACAAACACACACATATACAGACAATTTTAACTACCCCACTACAGCCACAGGAAGAAAAAGGTTGTCAAAAGGTATTTAAATGTGACCAATATAGTGTAACACCTGAGTCAACACTTCCTCTGTGATTGTGGGTGTCTAATCAGATTTCTATCCAGGTTCAAATAGTATTGCTTTCCACAGCAAACTGCTAATGACTACCATAAAGGCAGGGTCAGGAATCCTTGCTAACTTCGAGCTCATATCAAAACAGTATCTATCCACAGTCTTCCACGGTGCCACATCACACATGAAAATGCATTGTGACGCAAAGCGTAGTGCTACGGCTTTGTTGATATGTTCGCCATTTTGTTTATATTACAATTTACGACGTTTTTCCGGGAGTCATTGACTGGGGTTACATGGACACTTTTTTTGTCTTTCCAAATGGAATCGTTCCGATTGAAGATTTCGGGTTACCTGTTTACATGGTATGTTATCTTTCTCTCTCTTGTTGCTCTCTTTCGCTCTCTCATGCTCTCTTAAACCGCCCGATTTTCCGGGAGATTGTATACTATTTGCAGGGATCCGGGAGCCTCCCGGAACTTCCGGGAGAGTTGGGATGTCTGGTTTACATTTAGCTTGCAATAGCTGACTATACCAGGGAAAGATCTCAACTTGCTACATTCATTACATACTGTATACATTTAAACTGTGAAATTTCATTTTGTTTGGGTTTAATTGATTTGTAAATAGGAATTTAATAGAATTTGTGAATTGAAAGAATATAAACAGTGGCATAGTCTACTGGGCCTTGTTCCTCTGTTGTCTAATAATGTATAATGTATGTGACTGCGTGTATAGAATGTCGTGTTAGTATTCCATTTAAATTAATATGATCTCTCACTATGTCTATAATTAATCAATTTATTAATTTTAATATTGCAAATATGATTTGAAAAAAGTATATAGTTTTTTTACTGAATCAAATATTTATGTATTTATGTATTATTTCTTTCAAACTGTGATTGTAGCAATATTTGTATTGTAGTAATTGTAGCAATTGGATAAAACAACCAGTGTTTATTTAATTAATTATACCATATTGTATATAATTTTCACTGCTTTTACAATGTACATATTTATTTGTATTTAAAATAAAATATTGTAAATTAAATGTAAATAAATGTACATGTTTGGTTGTTTTTTTAGCAATTGTATAATCCTTATTCTATTGTAAAGTGCTTTGGCAGCATTGTTCATAGTAACATTCATGCAAATAAAGACCATTGAATTGAATTAAATCTAATCTATAGTGCTTCACAATGGGAAGTATAATCCTCGTAGTGTGAGTAATTATTACATTTTCTACTTTAATTCACTTCACTTCACTGGAATCATATATATAATTCATATTACCTAATTTGTTTGATATATTACAAAGATGTTCTTTTCTTTTGTAAGAATCTGTATTAAACGAGCAGTATAAAGAGTGGATGAAATATTAATGTTTTCACTGCATTCCATAGTTCAGGGTATAAGTAATTCTGACTCCTCAGATGAAACCTACACACGTGTGAATCATGAAACTAGTTTAGCGATCACAAGCATACTCGGAAGGCCTTTAGATTCAATCTGATATTCTTTTTTAAACATGGCCTTTGATGTTTCTGTATACTACAACTGGCTTGGCAGATTCCCACAGAACCATGAGGGAACTTGAAAAGGATTTGCATGGTCATGACATGTGGTCATGCCCACATTGTCTGCACGTTGACTGAAATCACCCACATTCTTATATACCTCTGACAGAAAGGGTTTCTTTAGACATTTAAGTAAGCAGAGGTAACTCTAGCAATAGTGGGCTTTCACAACACTTTTGAATAAGTAGCATAACTGGTTAAAAGTTGAGCATAATTCCTATTTTTGATAAAAAACTATGATAAATTAAAAAAGGAACCACCCATTGTATTGTAAAATACCTTAAATAATATCATCCAACTGCTTCCGCTACTTCTTAATAACTAATTATAGTGCCACTATTTGGACCCATGCCAAAATGCCATGCCAAAAACAAGCCAGTCAAATATGGCCCCAGGTACTGTATGACATCATTTCTGAATTGTAAACCAGTCATCTCTGATCTAGCCTCTCATTCTGTCAATGATAAAAGATAGCAAATCAAATTAGGTCATGTTAAATAAAGTGCAACACCAACTGACACAATGGCTGCATTCAGGATGGTGTAATGTTTAATGGAGGTGGACTGAAGGATCTTGTACAAAACAGGGAGGAGTCGTCGTGGGTTGGCGAACATTCACTTACCATAAAGCAATCATTTGTGCTTTGGTGCTGCAGGATATTTGTGAACATGTGGGATTGTTGCATTTCAACAATACAGATGCACAAGATAGTGGTAGATACACATGAAACCTGTCCAAATTGCTTGGAAGGATATGTAATTTTTTGTGTAAACATATTATCAACATGTTAAAATTTCATGTATTTCATTTCAGAATTAAATGGCGCACTTTTCATGTGAAATAATACATATTTATATCTGTCCTTTAATTCACCAGGTTCGTCTCATTGAGATTCATAATGTATTTTCCAAGAGAGACCTGGGCAAAAATGCAGCATACATATTTTCAGACAGAAATGACAACATTAAATCACAAAACATAAAAATATAAGTTGATTATTTTAAAGCGGTAGTATAGGACCCATAGGGTGCTCCCTCGGAAGCTCCACCCCAAATTGGACACACATTGCTGGGATAGTGTTGTGTGGTGCGGTCTGCACCACTTTGTTTGTGTTCCCATTTACAGAGCCTGTGGAGAAACATCCTGCTTCATTGGATTGCCTCATTGGAGCGCTGTTCTTTGGAAGCGACACTGCGAGAGGGAGTACGCTGGCGCATTTTTGGCTGCCGCTTCTCTATCGTATATTGCAATTGTATTGTCTGATTTGTAACAATCAATATGATTTTTCTTGATTAGTCTTAAGTTTGTTTAAGTTTAAGTTAGTTTTACATTTGTTTTGTATACCGAGTCTTGATTTTACCATTGGGATTTTGGACTTTCTCCTGCGACACAGAGAATGTGAGAACCATGTGGACTCAATCTTGCTAGTAATCTCATCAACGAGTTTGATTGCTTGCTGGGACGTCTTTGCTGCTACGGTCATCT
>JAODUE010000001.1:518816-541922 GCA_027564755.1 Amblyopsis hoosieri
GACTCACATACACACTACTTTATCTGCGCCCCGAGAGAGCCGTAAAGTAAACAGAAATATACTGATTACATGTCGTAAACAACACCGATTGACACAGAAATTAACTAAATAAAGGGATGTGCCAGCATAAAATTGTTTCTGTATGAGGAAACAAGTTTTATGTCATAATTATTTTTCACTATCTAATAAAATAATGTAGCCTGTTTAGGTAGACTTCCTTCGCCAGATATTCGTAGGGGGGCGGCGCCCGTGCGCCCATAATGTACCGGCCGCTCCTGGTTCAGAACATCTTTGTCTTGAAAACTGTCCAAGGACACATGCTGAAGGAAATGTCATTCATTGATGGCATTTGCCACATGAACAATGATGACTGAGCCCAGGAAAACACAACTGCTGAATTATACGATATTGATCACCTGTGCTTATCGCTCACGCCCAGTGTTTTTCTGTCTCGTTCATTTCCTCCTCCTGCCATTTTCTACTTATCGTGTTAAGATAGCAGAGAATTATTGTAATGGTCTGTCTGTCTGTCATGTGGTCCCTACCTTGTGTCACAGGCCTTCTCTGTCACTCCCTGTCCTGCGTTTTCCAGTCTCGTTAGTTCCACCTGTGTCTTGGTTAATTATGTGTGCCACTCATACTTGTTGGCCAATGGTCTGTGTTCCTGTCTTATCGGCTTGTGTATTTTAGCCCTTATGGTTTTCGCAGTCCTCTATCGGTGATTGCCAATAGAGGACTGGAAAGTCAAGTCAAGTTTATTCATATAGCCCTTAATCCCATTACAGTCTCGGGCTGTACAGCCCACAAACAACACCCCCTTAGTCCTGCTCCTCTACCCGGGCAAGGAAAAACTTCCATAAAAATGGGAAGAAACCTTGGGAAGGGACCACAGAGGGAGGAATCCACCCTTCCAGGACAGTTAGAATTCAATAGGTGTCGATAGGGCGACAAGAATGAGCAATTACTGTATATATTGAAGTAAATGTATCACAATTGTGTATTAGGAACTAACACGTTCTAGAAAATAAATAGCCTATATTTTAGTTTGTCAATTATAAGTGGTCTGTCAAATCTGTGCCAGGTTCCAGTGTGAGATCTTACAGTATGTAAATGCTCTTTACCTTGTTCTTGCATCTATTTTTGATTTAACTTGTTTAGAGCCAAGTGCCTGTTATTGTGTTGTGGCTTCAAACCACTCCAGCCGAGCATTACAGATATGTTAAGGCTAATGTGTTGGACATTAATCTGTGATACACGTGACATTTTCCTGATGCATTACATAAGCAGAATTCTTTATTGGTAATATTTAGTGGTGAAGATGTCAGCTTTCCTGGAATGTATGCTTTCTCTGATTCTTGTTAATTAACACTACATTATATATTTTTAAACCTATGTGTATTTGAGATGTTATTTCACAATATTCACAATATTATTTCTGTCTTCTTATGATACCTCAACATTATTGTGATTGTGTATCTAAAGAGTCTGCATTGTAATTAGTACAAACTACTCTAATCATCTACTAATGAAATATTCTCTAACCATGAGGGTCTTGGGATTCTCTGATACTGTTTTCTACCATTTAATACCCTATTCTCTTGGAGTTAGAGGGTACTAATACATTTTACTTACTTACTTACTATTTGAGCGTCAGCCGTCTAAAAATGCCTTATTAAGTACTCTATCCTTATTTTAATTATGGCGATTTCCAGCTGTAGGAAGTGTGTAGAATACTGAGACCACGTATTCATTTGGTCTCAGGTCTCGATAAATATTTGTTTTATTTCCTCATTAATCTTTAATACAGTATAATCTACAGAAATCTGAGGAGGAGGAGTATTTGAGACTGTATGTTAACTCCTTCTGGTTGGTCCTTATACAATGTATGTACAATGATCGCGTTTGCACCTGAGTCACAATACAATTAAGTAAATACAGTAATGTGGAAAACACCATGGCTTTCCATACAGAGTAGGACAGGCCATTGCAATTGTTGCTTCTTCAACATGTTGAAAATAAAATGAAATGTACACAGCAATTAGTATATTGTGGACATGTGGCAACAGAAGTTTTAAAAAAATATTCAAGAAGAGTGAAAATGTTGTACCCTAATGTCGGTGTTATCAGCCTAACCCATCGACATGGGCAGATTAACATATTGAGTCGACTAGAATTAAAGCAGGCTTCCCGAAGGCACTTACCGAAGTGAGGGTGGCCATCTGTTCTCAATATTGAGGTAATTAACTGTATGTGAATGGAGCCAATAGATTGAGAGAATCTGCTGTATATTCATTAATATTTGAGACAGAGATTACAAACAGATAACAATCTGACTGAAGGGTGTACTGTATCAAATACAGTACAATATGTTGGAATATACTGTATTCTAACCTTTATGGCCTCTAAATAAATTGGAAAGTCTCTCTCTCTCTCTGCACACGCAAACATACAGTGCACTACGCACACCTACTGTACAGAACAAGCAGGACCTTCACATTATATTATTTATCATCTCACAACCGTTCTCTCATATACACCAAGACACAGATTGTGTGGCATTTCTCTCTCTCTCTCTCTCTCTCTCTCTCTCTCTCTCTCTCTCTCTCTCTCTCTCTCTCTCTCTCTCTCTCTCTCTGTCTATTTGAATCCAATATCCCACTACATTAATATTGTTGTTAATATGTTCAAATTAATATAAATGGAGATACACAGTATGCAGAGATACAGTATGTTACACTTTAGTCCAGTAAAGTAAAATGCAAGACCTACAGTACAGAATAAGGTGTCTTTTTACATGATGACAATGTGACGGTTGAAGCAAAGTGGCATTTGTGACCGCAAATCACATGTCCACTTAGAGAACAACAGTAAGATCACTTCTTGAGACAGCATTGTTGTGACAAGAGGCCATTTTGGAACTTGTTTGTAGTGGTTACAACGAACGTAGTGGTGACGAAGGTTAAAAAGCTTGCCAGGACTAAATCTACAATGAGAAAACCCCAATGACAAACATGTCCAACATTCATCACAGCCCATTCACATTATTGTTATTTTCCTGCTTCAACAGTAACAAACATATTACTTATAAAACAAAATCTAACCAGTCCGGGCAAAAAGAATACATTTGACCATTTGTACACAAAGAAACAATTAAAATTCACAGCTGCCATATTTATTATTCATACTGACATCGTTTTGCTTTTCAACGACAAGCAGGCACGTGTATGTGTCAAATGGAGAGATACATCACCAAAACGCATTAGGGTGCACATCGTCATAACGCTCAGATTGTGTGTGTGTGCGTTTGTATGCCTTGTGAGCATCTGCCTCCATTTTAGCTTCTTGACCTTTCAGAGATCGAGTTTGTGTGCCATTACCACCACCCTGTCTCTCACACGACACGCACACACTCTCTACTTTCCTATCGTCCTGTCACACTTCATGTCTGTGTGTCTCTCTGTATATGTCTCCCAGATATCTATCTCCACCAAGGTGGCCTCTGCAGCGTGGATTATCGACTGCGAGTTTTGAATTTGAGCAGGTTTCTCGTCCAATATTTTCCCTTTTCATCTTCACCTGTGTGCATGTGTTGCTGTTCATGCTGCCGTTGCTATAGTTTCTTTATGTTTCAATGAAATAAAGCATTGCGGTTTTGATAGACAACCTCTCTTGCTGTGTTCTGCTTAAAGGATCCTCAGCTAGACCTACAAAGAAGTGATTGAAGCAGGAGTCAAGTCAATCTGATCTCTCTTCACGCACACGCACACACACACAGACACACATGCAAGTGGGTGTTTCGTCTTGTAAGATCTGAGATTCTTCAAATGCGCTTTAAAAAGTTTCTTGCCAACAACATCAGTAGAGGGAAAACTTATAAAAAGAGCTGCCAAGTAAGACAACCACACACAAACGTTTGTGCGTGCGCGCACACACGTCAGGTTCCTCCCTCTAGAAAGTGTCCTTTTTTCTTGATTCCAACTTTCTATTTATTGCATTTCCATTAAAAAACATTAGTCAGTGTGATTCCCGCCTATGACATCTGTTCAGGGGAAAGTTGTGCCTCCTTAATGCGGGATCAATACAGGGAAAATGACTCACGCTTATGTGGGGAGGTGAAGAGCAACACTGTTCCAAACAAAGACGAGCAAGGTGGTGTGTGTGTGTGTGTGTGTGTGTGTGTGTGTGCGCGTGTGTGTGTGTCATGGTGTCATGCGTGCATGCATGTAAGCACTGGATACGGAACGTTCCTCTGGGAATTCTCTCGTCGAGAGCTTCCATCCTTCAGACAGAAAGCTTTGCGTGACGTGCTTCATACCTTTAAAACGACAAACTTTGAACCGACTGATAGACAGCAGCTCATGCTGAACTAACACCTTCATTTACCATTAAATGTGGTGCCCAAAAACTGGCAGGAGTGTCGTAACATGCCTTTGACTAAACCTGATAGTGTCCATCTGCTGTATTTAATGTGAGCTTTATGTCAGAGGTGTGAAGCCTTCACGATGAGATCAAACTGTGACTGCGCCATGAATCTCATACCAATATGGGGTAAAATAATAAGCAAAAAACCGCTCTTGATATCACTCATTTTCTCATCTTCTTCCATCTCCTGCTGTCAACACCATGCCATTCCATCTAATCAACCCCATGTGTTGAATTCTAGCTATGTAGACAATATATAATTATATATTTCAGTGTTATGCCATATGGTGTTAAAGTTTAACCACAGTCAACTAAGGCTCGTCATGGTAAGCTTGCTGTCTCAAACTGTCACAAATAAATGCTGTTTGTAAAAGTGAACAAATAGTTGTGTCATGTTTGTGTTCTTGAACATAAAATGCAGATAGACGTGTTGCCAACAGCAGAGATCTCTGGTTTCACACGGGGGTTCCCATGCAGGTAGTCTGGTCATTGCAGGAATATAAAGCAAAGCTTTGATCAAATTTGTTTAAAGGCTTACATATGCGGAAATAGAAGGTTTGGTTGTGGACATTGTGTTTAATAGGTCTAGATACAGTATTTATCCGTGCTATACATTGTCTGTATCAGCCACATTCAATTAGTATGGCAGCTATGTATAAAGTGTTTAATCAAATATTGAAACATGCATTTAGCCTTGCTTTCAGTTTCACTTCGCCGCGAGAATCAGTCTGTAGAGCTTGGAAATTGAGGCGATTCAGACCAGTAAACCTTGTGTGTTGCCAATCAGCGTCGTAGTTAACTATGGGCGTGGTTTAGGTGTGACAAAGGCGACTTGGAAACAACGCGAGTCAAAAACACCTAGAGATAATACAATATAGCATTGGTTTTATTAGAACTTACAAGTATTAGAAGAGCAAAGGCTTTTCTCAATGGATAATATGTTTCCACTATTCCCCCGACTTTTCTACTGCAAGAGTGGATAACAACAGACTAAGGACACAGGTTCGTCCAATCACATGCAAAGTATTGTTTGCCTGCCCTCTTGAATCCATTTCAATGGACGGCTTCCCAGATGTATGTGTCTTAAGAGACACATACATCTGGTCTTGTCAGGATAACATGCATTCACTCCCACCCAACAAACTATCTTCTTAATTATGGAGGGCGGATGGTGTTGGAGATTTCAGAACACCGCGAGGGCTGTACTGTATATAACAATGTGTAGAAGATGTGTGTTTGTGATAAACACACACAAACACACACACACAAATAGCTTCAAACACATGCTCTCATAGAGAATTAATTCCGACTCTTTCGAATCTCCCATGTTTTCCACATGTGGGGGCTGTGGCACATAAAGAGCCTTTAGAAAGCTGAAGATATCGCCACTGCATGTTCCTCAAACGACATGTTGCTTCAATCACAGCAATGTAAAGAGCCTTACTGTATGTTGCATGTCAAAGCACATCCTTTTCAGCTGCGAGGGCTTAGGGAGGCGTTGTGTTAGCACACAGGGAGACAGACCATCGAGAGGGGAAGCAACTTATGCCATTTGACCTCGCAGGAAGTTAGGGAAAAGAAATATGTTGTTGTGCCAATGATGTTTTAGGTGGGTAACACTCGTAGGCGCACAGACACGTACAGCGCACACAAACATACAGTACAGTACGCACACACTGTACAGAAAAAGCAGCACCTTGATAATTTCGCATAATCTCGTGTACACACCAAGACACAAACAGTGGCGTGGCATCTATCTCTCGCTCTCTCTCTCTTTCTCCCTCTCTCTCTCTATTCTAACCCTCTTTATTAATTACACTTTAATAACCTGTTGAACCAAAAAATATATGTCTTAAGTTGACAAAAGTACAGTAGCTGTGGAAGAGCATCGTCACTATCACAGACAGGACATAAGGAGGTAGTAGAAGTGTACGTGGACATAAAAGCATTAAATAAACATTCATAGCCTTGACCGCACTAATATTACTCTGGTTTAACGTTACAGCCTAACTCCTTCCCAGTCGGTCTAAAGCCCAACGCACACCGGCGGCGTACGATGCGTGTCAAGACAGACGCCCCTATTGTTTTCTACGTACAGCCCGCACACCAGCGGCGGCTAGATGCGCTTCGACGCGCATTGACGCGCCGCCTAGCTATACAATACGCCACTGTTCTATTCCCCCGCGTTGACGAGTCTGAAAACTGGAGAGAATGTGCGGTTTGGTATGTCCCTTGTTATGCTAATACGCTATCAACAAATTCTTATGTTAGTTAATCTAAAAGGTAGCCTAGCTTCCAACTATGTTGTTGATCTGCTACTATCAAAACAATAACTGCTCAGATCATGAAATTAGCAAAAATGGACAACTACAATAGGCAAGAGACTACTGACATTTGGTATCGTGACCCGCGCTGTGTGTAATATTCCCTGTTGGCGCACCACGACGCGGCCGGACACGACGCTTCCTAATGGTGCTAGGTTCATTTAACGCACATCATATGACACGCGCCGCAACGCCGCCTGTGTGCGTTGGGCTTCATCATGGAGTCTGGCGGGAAGGAGCACACTCATCTAAGACTACCCACATCTACAGTTAATCTAAAGTGGCAATATTAGAACCTCGGGTTACTTTGTGCCAAGACAAACAGCAGCCAGCACACATCATTGGCCGCTGTTGCTCTCGCTCTCTCTCACACAGTGATGCAGTGTTGCTCTCTCTCTCTCTCACAGTGATGCAGTGTTGTGGGAGCGCAAATGTGTGCGGGAGGAACAGCAAAGATGAACGTGAGAATGGAGGGGGTTCGCCTAGTGTGTGGGAGAGAGGGATGATGGATGCAAGATGTGTGAAACGAGAAGAGTTCTTCTTAAGCGGGATGAAAGAGCCCGAGCAGTCACATAGAGTTATTGGCCTGAGACTTTGAGGAATATGATAATAATGGCGGAGAATTAAAGTGGCAGAGGTCACCGTGACTTCATCAAAGAGGGGTTTAAAGTGTGGTTTCACCTTTTAAAGTTAAGGTGGAAATTGACTCTAATCTGTCACTGGTCTTTTGTTACTTTAGGAGGCTGGAAAGGCTTCATTTCAAGGCCAATTGTTGTTTTTTTTACTTGAAATTCAAGTCAGGCTGGATGGGATCTCAATCAACATCAAGGCCACTGTAGTTAAGGTACACAAAGAAATAGGCTTCGCTGTAAACTTTACCTTACATTCCACTGGCAACTGGCGTCCACTGGCAGCTAGACAGAAACTCTGCTACCACATGTTGGAACCATTACATGATGTCATGGTGGTACAATTTCCCACCACTACTTGCATGTGTTAGAGGAAGTGATGTCACAGGCCCAGTCTGAGCCCTCCAGATGTCTCTGATACACCATAGGACATCAAGTAGTACACTGATCAAGAGCAATCTGATCTGTGTACTATGTATTGTGTGTGTGTGTGTGTGTGTGTGTTATTTTAATAAAGTGTATTTTCACACATGTGAGGTGGGAATGTAATTGCCAGCGTACTGTGTGTCATCCAGTCGTTCAACAAACTGTTTCAACTTTGAGACCACGACTTTCAACTTTACGGAAACTACCGATTTAGGCTGTGTCCAGGTTCCGACGTACATATTTGTATAAACAGTGTGGAGGAGGCAGTCTTTCTGGCATCGTCCCACAGCCAGCATATTCGGAGGACTGCTGCAAAGTGACCACTAAAAGATGAAGCTCTCATCCTAACATTAGTTTATGTATTATTAGAGTACTGTTCATAATTCCACCAGTTCAATGTGACAACTGACAATCTTGCAACATTAAATAATTTAGCTTTACTTGATTTGACAGTAAGTTGTTTTCTACGTATATAGCTTATGTTGATCCAACTAGTAGGTGACGTAAAACTGCGCTGAACCATAACACAAATTAAACATTACGATTATTATGTCCAAAACATAAGCTTTGGGAATCTTTCTCACTGGACCTCTTTGATATATTATTTAATACCCCGGTTGTAATGGATTGGCTAACAAACAATCACACTAATTAAACAGCAATTAGTATTTCTGCATTTAAACATGTTGATCTTTGCATGTAATGTCTGTAAAAGCTAAATCAGCTGTTTTGAAGAGAAGGGAGAGAGACAGGAAACAGATATATGATTAAAGTGGATTATTTTGCAAGAGGGAAAGATTAGGGGACGGAGAGGAAATATAGTCCATGCTGCGATCAATGTCTTCTTCTCCCAACGCTCAGCGGGGATTGGTGCTGAGTGGTCTGAAGTGGCTTCCTGCTGTGCAAACCTGAGTGCTTTGACTCCACATAAAATCATTCAATCACAGAGCACCATGTTCTACTAAAAAGCCCCTTATGAGATCATTGCCAAGAATTAACAAACAGTCCCTAATGAAGAGAGCCATTCCATTGCTTCCAAATAAATACAATTAATGATATAATATGTGGTAATGTCTGTTAAGAACATCCTTAAGTAACACATTGTAGCAGAGTAACATACATAACCTGCAATAAACGCTGCATAAATTACAGTAATCCTACATATAATATGGCAGACTGTCAAACAGTAGACCATTACAGCAGTATCGCAAGTTGTATCTACAAGTATTTGACTTACTCAGGCATGTGCGCCCTAAATCATCTGAACAGGAATACCTCATTTGCTACCGAGATGTAGCCTTGAGCCTGCCAACTTCAAACAAACCAGGGGGCCCTTTACAAATGAGCCCCAACTCTCAATTCACTTCTCAAATCCCAAACAAAACATCGTTTTTTTCTTCTCTTTGTGGCTCACAGGACCTGGGAACATGAAACTCGAAACTGCCATTATTGACAGTTCCTCCCGTTAGTGCACAGGGAAAAACAAAGTTAGGATAATGATGTAATTCATCATGTAGAAACGGTAACAAGGGGCAGCCCCTATGCAAAGTGATACAGTTGTGTTTGAGGTCTTCATAAAGCACCTGCTTGTTTCCACAACAGAAGGCTGCTTACTTCTGTGAATCTAATGGTTTTTTTTGCTCTTTAAAAAAAGTATCTTAATGGCCTGAAACTTTGACATGGCTCTGGCAGTTTTCACATCGTTTGATGTCCGTGTTTTGAGACAGGGGCGTGGAATACCATTCCAACCTTCAACTAGATAAAACACTCACGGCTTCTGTGAAAAACATTGGTGGGGGTTGATCTGCTCCTTATGATGCCACAGGCAATGAAATGCTACACTCTTTATCTGAAGGTTTAAAGACAATGCATAAGCAGCGTTGCAAGGACACAAACAAAGCAAAAAAGTAAGGACATGGTGGTAGAGATTATTTCTTTGTTGTAACAATGCTTCTTGGCAATACATCTTATACCATTGATTATTTCCCTTTTAAATGGTGCCACATTTGGTAAGGATTCAGAACATGCATTTGTGGGATGAGCAGCAGAGCTGAGTATGTGGGTTGCCTGTGATATGTTGAGCTGATATGGACACTGTCTGGCACAGTATGTGTCCCAAGCTCATTCCCCGTGTACCCTCATGCAGAATTGAACCAGGCTGCTGTAAGTGAGTCATCAATGTGGCTCGGGGGGTTTCCAGGCTGTTGTCCATCTGAAGACGAAGATGCTGACCAAGAAGCAGAGACATACCTCAGTGACCAGCTAGATCTGTGGTCAAAAGGCCTTAATCACCCAAGAGAAGCAGGAATGAAGATCTGGGATCAGCTCAAGCGCTACATCATAGTAGACATTACTGCTTACATCCTATGGATGGCCTACAATTGTGTGGGTTTGTTCTGGAACAACAACGAATACCTTGTCGGTATATTACACTATTTATTTGTCTTTCACCGTTAGATCTGTGGTTCGAGGCGGTGTTATAAAGATAAGAATCTGTTATTTTGGGAACTAGCATATTTGACTTGTTTTGAGGGTGGTCTCCATTTAATAATTAATTCCTTTTACTTATTTTACTTATTTTACTTACTTATACTAAGTTTTATCCTTTACATATCATCATGTAATTTGTTTTAATGCACTTTTGCTAAACGTATTCCTTTTCCTTCATCATTTAGAATAGTGTTGTTGTGACATTGTCATACACCTTGTTGTGAAATGACAGGGGGAACTGTAGGAAATCTAAACTATTTTAATAATGCCATATGTATTTTATACAATATTTAACACAAGCTGAGCTAATAAAATTTGTTCTTTTCAATTATTATTTGTAGTGTATTTCTACTTCTACAATATATTTCAATGGCACTTGATGCAGAAAGAAGCAGAGAAGAGAGATATTCCAGCTAGAGCAGGTGTGGGGAACTCTGGTCCTAGAGGGTCACTGTCCTGCATGGTGTAGATGTCTCCCTGCTCCAACACACCTGATTCACATGAATGCGTCGTTATCATTCTAACAAGCTATTCATTTGACTGTTGAAACCATCGTAATGACATGTACTGTTAAAATCTGTGAAGTAAACAACCATTAGCACTCTCTGATTCATTGTCTATTAATTATAATTTTTTTTAAATCTACGAAACATATCTGCAAAAAAAAAAGTAGAATTTTGAACATTGCAGACAGCAATTAAGCTTGTGTTCCAACATGCTGTTCTGATTGGATAAAGATGGCCCAATCATCTGCTAGCACCTGTGGTATTTACATTGACTGTGCGTTGTTCTAATTATAGTAGTTTGGTTTAAGACTTTCTGTAAATGATTTGATTGACAGCTAATGGTGCTGGTTTTCTGACAAACATCTTCTAACAGTGAGTTTTGCAGGGTGGAACAAACTTCTTAGCAGGTTAATCTAAACAGACAACCTATCCAGTCTTCTGTCTATCGATAGCCATCAAATAGGATTCTTGATAGCATTTTTTAATATGTATTCTGTGTCACAACCTGGCTCACGGCCCATGACAAAAGGAGACCACACAGACTATATGGTTGGGGGGTTTTATTAAAGAAAATCTAAATAAGGTCTGGTGTGTCTGTCAGTAGATGTCTGTGTGAGTGATCAGTAGCATGAATGAGCGAGTGAGTGAGTGCGTGTATAAACACAAAATACGTGTCGATTAAAGTGGTCAGTTGGCAAAAAGAAGCAGAGAGAGACTGAAGATCTTGAAGGTCTTTATAACCACCTGAGCCAGACTGCTCATGTGCGTAGCATCGCTTAGATCTCAGCTCCACCTCTAAACGTCCTGGATTGGAAGTTGAGCCAACATGGAGGAATGGATGGCCAACCAGGTGGCCGTCACATCTGTTATCCAGGAATACATGAATAATTATTTCAGCATCTCCTGTAGGCCTGTCTTAAATCAAGAGCAGATTGTTTTATTTTATATAATAATAAATTACAAGGTACTACAGCAACAGATCTCTGGTTAATATTGAAACTATTGGACTAAGTCAAAGTGCTGTGTGATGTGTTTCTCCGTGCTAAACTGAGCACTCTTTACAAAGTGCCATTGTGGAGGTGTTTAAAGTATTTCCCAGCGTTAAAGGCGAGGCATGAATAGCAGGTGGTGTGCTGGCTGGAAGACATGTATCTCCCTGTGGTCTCATTCAGGCCTGAGAGACAGGTGGTCAACCCCTTTAATGTCCATAGGCGTTTAATCAGAGCGTGTGGCTGGAAAACAGGGCATGTGGTCGAATGACCAATGATCCTTTACTGGCAGACCTGTGATACAGTAGGGCTTCTTCTAATGCTGCTGGCTGTTTCATGTGGTTACACCCCATTTACTGTAAATTCCCACTCAGAGGAATGTATGTACAGCGCAGATACACAATCAAGCAGGGTCACGTACTGCAAACATTCTTGTGAATACTCAAATCAGCGTCACCTGTCTGATTGCCTGGCTCTGCGTGACTATTGCTGTCAGCTCAATTTCTAAATGTTACGAGCAACCTCTTTATTTGTGGTGGCCACGAGTCAAAAGTATGGCCACCACAGCGGGAAGACACAAAGTGTTGTTAATGTCGACCACAGCCCTGAGAAACATGTGGTAGAAGAAGAAGAAGAAGAAGTCAAAGCCAATTCAATGCAGCCTCCCTCTCCCTGACTCGGCCTGCCTCTCTTTGCTAAAGGAAAAAATGCTTTCATCTTTTGTTCCCATCCCAACAGCCACCCATTACACTTAGGAGTCCATTAATTAAACACCAATGGCATAATAAACACCATGAGGGGGGTGCTAATCTTTTCGGTATAACAAAATTACTGTAATGATAAAGCTTAGATTGTGAGAGAAGCCAAGCGAATGAGATAGAAGTGGATCGAATTGAACAGAAAGGAGAAAATAATTGTCATAGCAAGTTTGCTCAGTGTCAAATTTAACGACAAGTCCAGAAAAGCCAGAATTACATCAAAGGCCACACCCATGGGGTTTTCATCACATAAAAAACTAGCTGTCATCATTGTTAATAAGATTGTCCACAAACTGTTTTATCTTTATCTGAACCAAGTAAAACATTTTCAAATATCCTCTATTATTGTCACCACCATGTATGTGGTGTCAAAATAAATAAACTTTGACATATATTAGAACAAAACCTCAGAGCTTACTCCAAGGCCAAGGCTGGACATCTGGCAAACATGGCCCAGACAAGAACACCACATTAAGGAACTCTTTTAAAGATAGTAAAATAATATGGGGATGTGTTTTCCCTGTAAATACAGTATAATGTATTCCCTTTGGTGAATGAAATTACATAAGTGTGCGTATTGTACAAACTCACCTCAGGGTGTATGCTTAAACAAAAGTTATTACTGGGATTTGAAAAAAAAAGCATAATTTCAACTAAGCTTCATTGGCAAGTATTGCAGAAGTATAGTCCATGTTGGAGTTTAACAGGACGGTCAAAATTAATATTTCTCACACTGAATGAATCATGCATGTTGAAGCAAACAAGACGTACGTTAATGTGTCTGTGCTGTACTGTACATGTTTTTGTACATTTGTATACATAACCATACTATATGTCTGTGTTGTACACCATTATAATGTCCATCCTATTCAAGCGGGGCATAAGAAGTTAACGCAACTTTTCAGATCATCAAAGGAGCACAGTCCATTCCTATGCTTGTTCCTTTGGTCCTACTATTAAATATAAGAAGATCAGGTTAAGTGATCAAAGACCCGTGGCTTCTGGGGCTTAAGTGTTGCTCTATTTCATCAAAGGCCAGAAGTCTTTTTCACCCCCACTACTTCAAGGTAACATAAGGCTCACAGGTAATGAATGCGCTTTGCCTTTCCTGTAAATACTGTACGTGTCTTTTCAATAGGAACCAAAAAACGAAAAAGAGGATATAATGACACAAAATGTCAGCTTCTTTTCTCACATGCCTCCAGTCGCCAACAACAAAGGCACCTCTTTTATGTACTATAAACAATGCAGCCATCAAAAGACTATCCGGTTGACACTTGGGTTTTCCTCTGACCACAGTTTTGATCAAACAGACAAACACTATATCACTTCACATTGTGTTGCCAGGAACCCACTTCCTCCAGCCCCTGGGTAATTGTTAGACATGTGTCCCTGCAAACCGCAACCTGGGAGCTATCAGTGTCAGCTTCCTGTTAGTGAATAATGTATTCACGGTGCTGTGCGCCGCACATTCTGTAACAGTAAGGGGCATTTCTTTCCTTTGCATACCAGTTTCCTCATAAACCAGGATGAAAGCATCGTGACAAAACAAGCTTATGTAACATAGTAGCTCAAAGTCAGCATTTGTTTGGAACTTTAAAAAAGGTAAATGCAGGTACAGCAAACAGACAAACCCTGTCACTGGGGTTGTGCTGAACTCTTTACGGTGTAACCCGCTGTATTTTATGGATGAAACCCTAATAAATCCTTCTCGAGGTGCCAGTGACTGCTCCTCAAAGGGCCTCTTCAGATAAAGCTCTATGATGGGAAAGGGGATTGTTTTACTTCAAGCCATGACTCTGGTTTAGGTTATCTGTCTCCACGCCAGCTATATCTGGACCAGATGGTATGAAAACACTCTCTCTTTCATTCTCTCGATCTCCTATTCGAGTGTTTGCGTGTGCACGGGTGAGAAAGATAGAGAGGCCAGCAGGGAATGTACATTGAACACAGAATGTTTCTATATAACATAAGGCGTGCATGTGTGCTTATCTGCCATGAAAGTAGTCTTTGTCCATGCAGAGTCCTGCCACTATAGATGAGGCCCGTATCTATAGATCACTCATAATAAAGTATGTGCGACATGGTGGTACTGTGAGTTGCATATGTGTGCTTCCACCTAAAGACCCAGTGTTAGCCACATGTTCAGCAAAGCATACCCTGTTTATGGCTTAGGTTTATGGCTTAGACAGGGTTAGTTTTTCTCGAGAACGCTTGCTAACTTGCTAACTCAAATCAAAACAATATCCCTCCACAGCGCCGCCCCATATTGAAATGCATTGTGAAGGAAAGCATAGTACTACGGCTTTGTTTTGGTGAGCGGTGTTCACTTTGCTTATGTTGCTATTTTAGGAGCCTGGGCTGTGTAGAAGTACCAGATTCTTTTTTCAACATGCACAGAGAATGGTAAGATAGCAAAATGCGAGGAGATATTTGGTGAATTTGGCAAAAAATGTATTAGCTTACAATTAGCTTGCAATAGTTGACTATACCTTTAAGTGTCTCTGATTCACTAGTTTTATCAGGAGTGCAGGAGCAGGGACAGACAGGCAGTCCAGAACATGGGTGGACTCAGGGCAAAAGGTACAGAACCAGAAAGGCAATCTCGATGTATTAAGAAAGCAGCGGCAATGTATTATTTATAGATTATCTGTGCAGATAATCTATAAATAATTTCCAGATATTTTCAGGTAATTACGACAATACAGACATACAGAAATATATAAACTCCTTTGAAAGCGCCATTTTATCCAGTTTTCCTTTTTTTTTTTTTTTTTGCAATGAAGGTTGGGTAATATTGCTTGTCAACTTCCGTCGAACTGATGAACCGTTGTTCAGTTATTCCCTACACAGATCGCAGTTCCCTTTGATCGCAGCCAACACATTGAAACACATTGCAAAGCCAATGACATTGTTTATGTGACCGCCACTTTGTTTATGTTCACATTTACGGAGCCAGGGCTGTGTAGAAGTACCAGATTATTTTTGCATATTATTTTTTAACACACACAGAGAATGGTAAGATAGCGACATGCGAGGATATATTTGGTAAAGTTGACAAACCTTGTATTATCTTACAATTATCTTAAATTAGCTGACTATAGCCTACCTTTTACAGGTAAGTAAGGCTTGGATGCCTATTATGTATAGACAATCTGAACTGGCACAGGGTAACAGAACGCAGGGGGTTAAAAAGGGGCAAATGGAACCAACAGGTGAGGGCACAGACAAACGCAGGTGAACACAATATGGGTATAATCAGTGCGTGACAAGTTGTCTCTCCCCTGTAGAGGTGGTCGGTAAAAATGAAGATCCCCTAAAATGTACAATGTAATACTATAATATTACTCTTTATCCTCTTTATTTGTTTGGCCGGCATTATAGGAAAGCATGCCTGTCTGTTTCTATAAACATTGTTGCTGGCCTTAGCTGCTTCCTTTCACTTGGACTTTCCGCGACCATCTGGTGACATCACAACCACTATCCAGATGTCCTTTGAAGCTCTGTTGATCCCATTTTGACTTGACAACAAATAACATGCGTTTTTATTACTTGGGAAACATTTTCCATTTTTCCATAATCCTTTCAAGTTCAGCAGTAGCTTGAGCTATGAGCTGCCTCTCCTTTCTCTCTTTCCTACTGTCCCACATCCCTCTTCCCTTCCATCTAATCCGAGAAGAAAAGGAGTTGAACGTTCACTCCAAACTGTGGATTTGTAAATAGCCTGCGCCACATCTAAGGGGACAGACAGAGAATTAGCGAGGCAACTCAACTTGGGACAGGGAAAGGGAAAGAGGGAAAAACACCACATTGTTCAAGTTGAGGCCCCTTAACTTGAATTCTCTAACGAGACACACACTAGAGACAATTACAGGGAGCAGAGTACACTTTGTTGAAGGACCGAGACTAAACACGAAAAGTCATGCTTCATTTCCATCACGCTTGAGTAAAAGTTGTTTTATCCATAAATGATTCCCAAATGCTAATAGAAGCTGTTGGGTCAATAAGGACGACACCAACAATAATCATTCATGTTAAAGAAGCGTTTCAATTTGGCCTTGATTGGCTTACACAGAATGGGTGAAAATGACCCACAGTCATCACGTCAACTCAAGCCTGTCTCTTTCATGTGGGCGATGCGTCCTTCCTCCGTGAGAAGCCGTCCTGACTGACACCATGGTCCGGTTAGCGAGCCGCAGACAATACCGAGGCGCAGTGCCATCTCCAGCTGTTTCCTCTCAACAAAGGCCCTCATTGAAGTAGATTTGCTTTATTTATTCCGCTTTTACAAGGCTGACATGAAAGGACGAGCTGTTTATGTGTGTTCATTGTGGGCCGAGTCCCCAATACGAACCTCACGGGGACTTCCTCTGAGAATTAAAATGCTGACGTGCCGTGCAGTATGTTTCACGGCTGCAACAATGGAGGTGTGAGACGATGACTTGCTTTGCAGAGGTCAGTGTTTCTGATCATATTCACACATGATGGGTTTGGAGCCTGCAGCATATACCGTAGGCTTGCGTGATCCCAACACCTCTATTAAAAGACCACTGTTTGGATCCTCGCAGGGATAAGAAAACCAAACTAGTGTTTATCCCACCACCCAAGACAAAATACATCCCATAATCCCCTACTGTTTCCATTTTCCCTACAGTGTGTAACTGTGCGCTAGACACTGGTTATGTTTGACCTAATAAAGAATCAGATGTAGTTCGGTTGATAAAGGTGTATCATTTGCTGATATACAATACATTGTGTTGGCCAGCTACTTAACATATTGATTCTCAGTATGATGTTTCCATCAGTTCCATGCACACTGCCATATCTGCACCAACCACCTCCCTCCCGCACTCACTTGAAAAGCTTGGCCATATCCCACGAACCTCCCTGCAGAGACCGTCAAATCCTCACGCCTGCAGCCGATTAAGGAGAGAGATTAGACCTGCCATGAGAAACCAGGACATGGTGGAGGTGTGGGTACTGGACGAGTGGAATGAATAAAAGACGAGTGCAAGCCAAATCGGGCCTGCTATGGGTGTATCCACCATCAACAGCAAAACGGTTGGAGCTCCTGCTGATAAAGATGCAAGGATGGACTGTATAGCTAGAAGGGAAAAAAACAACTGCTGAACCATTATGTTTACACAAGGCCCCACCCTGCCACCAACTGCCCAGATGTTATCAAAAACCAACCCTCGTTGTTTTTTTTTGCTTACCTTCGTCTCTTCCTTTGGGGTGTGAAGGGCTCTTTCATGCTGAACTTATGCTGGTGTTCTCCTGTTTAAACTGATTAAATAGCCAGGATGTAGACGTCCCCTTATTTATTCACTTGCTTGTGTGAGTGAGAATAGGTTGAAACATTCAGTAGTAGACAGACAGACAAAAAACACTGTAGGTTCAGTTGCTGCTCTCTCTAATGTTGGCAAACAAGCATTTCCCTAATATGACCACCAGTGGGCAGTAAAGATAATGCTTTTTACAACAACATTTCACAGCAGGACATTTAACAACAGGTGGCAATACTTAGGTATGGCTGACAATAAGCCTGTTTTGGTGAGATTTATTTTGTGTTTTAGTCACCTGTATTAAAGATGGGCAGATAGACCATTTTCCACTCTATCGTGGATGATTTACATTATTAAGCTGTTCTCACAGGAAAGCAACGTAATGCTTGACCTTTTGGTTGAAAGACTAGATGACAAATGAAAAGAACAGAACAACACAGAAATGGTCAGTTATCTATGAACTGTTTTGTTAAAGTGTTCTTAATTCCTTCTTATGTTCTGTCTTCATGATTAATTGTATTATAGACTTATATCAGCTTCCAATCAAGAGCAGACCACCATCTAGTGGCTAAATCTGAAACCTGAACGTTTTTCCAAAATGTCCATTGCACTTTGCAGACCGTAAAATAATGCTGGGGTAGCTTACATGCAAAACAAATAACTCCCAGCCAATCATTTAAAAGTTGTCTAGGGTCTATCTATCTATCTATCTATCTATCTATCTATCTGTATACACACACATTAAAGCAAATTACTAAATTAATTCAGCTTTCTTTCTGAAAACCAAGAGAATCTCTACTTAACACAAGGAATCATTGAATGGATTTTGGCTTCAGAGGCTAGTTCAGTTTGCTTTGAAAATCTGGTTGTTGTTGTTTTTTATCATCATGACAGAGGAGGCTACTGAAGCAAGGGAGAAATGCGGAAAAGGGGCTGTTTGGCATCTGTAGCATATTTCAAAGCCCCCCCGCCCCTCCCCCTCCAAAAAAAGACTGCGAAATCTGAGATGAAACCAGCTAATAAAGCGCCACACACCAATAAATAATGCAACAAGAGGAAACAACATGAAAGATCTTTTCATCTCCCTATGAAGAATGAGGGACTTAAAAGGGAGAGGAAGTAATGAGAATATGTGTACGCTCAGCTCTGTAGTTGGTACAATTGTTTGTTGGACTTCTCTTTGAAAGTGGGGAACGTTTGGTCAGGAGGAGAAACGGAGCCTTCAGTGTCACAGTGTTGAGGGAATGCTCAATTAAGCATGAGACAGAAAACGAAAGGTTGTGCCACGTGTTGAGAAACCTGGAGCCGTGACTAATGTAATGAACATGCACTTCTGTACGTCTATTTTATGTAAGCCTACAGCACAAACGCTTTTAACACACACGGACGCACGCACACGCACGCACACATCTTCCGCTTGCAATATATATTTTATCTATTTATGTCTGGTATGTGTTATGGATAACTTGATACATCCGGTAGCTGTGTTTAATGTGTCACGCTGACGTTTGCTATTTATTGCCACATACATAGAATATACAATACATTTTACTGGAACCACAATCTCTCACTCAGCCAAAATAGTCAGTGCCACCATCTGAGGGCCAAGGACAAAGATCAAACCAACCACAAAATGAGGGTCGAATCAACAAAAGCTTTCCTCTGATGAATTTGATGAGACATGCATGCACAGAGGTTTGGATTTCCTGGCAGGTATGAGGGACATTGATAGTGACTTGATGTGGACAGCATGGTCTTGGTGTGGGCAAAGTTAGGCTATTGGAATAATAACGCAACATGGGTGTGTCTTAAAGTAGCCTGTAGTTAATTAAGGCAAATACATACACCGTAGATTTAAAAGATATAGCCTACCTGTGTTCACGACGTGTGTACACAGTATATGGCTATGGAAATGCCACAGTTGTGCAATGCTGACATCTTGTGACCATATGTGTAAACTGCCGTCCTAAATACGGGTAAATGGTATGGAGGCTACACTCTCATCAGAAATGGCTATACCGCACCCGCATTACAGTAGCCTCGATACTGTACATTATTAACTCTGAGACTACAAGGACACTTTCACTGACTTGATAGATTATCTCCAACCCTGGCAGTTTGGCCATGAAAATAGGCTACGGATTAATGTGTGCAGACAGAATAAACCCAAGCAAGTGAAATGTTTAAATGGAAAAACATGTTCGGTTGATATTAGTATTTTTGACAGCATGTTATCAGCATTTATTTTGAAATATTACAAATAAGCAACCGGTAGGACCCTTGTGGTGTTTAGCATAGGCTGCACAAGGGCTGTACAAGACACGGAACAATTGCCTTCAAAATGCACTCTCAAATAGTGTCCTTTCAAACGGCATCGTTCATATTTTATATAATATCTTCAAAATGGTAAATGCTACAAACTCGTTTTCCTAATTATCCAGACACCCCGCCGAAGACAACTGTATTTGACACGTGGTATTTGGCATAACAGCAGCTGTATATGACAATGGCAAATCTGCCTCTATAATTCCTGCATAATGCAAAAAATAAATGTTATCTTTTTCGTACTAAAATTACAAACATTATCAAATATAGAAATAAATAGATAAAAGTCAAGTCAAGTCAATTTTATTTATATAGACCTTAATTAATCACGTTTCAGTCTCAAAGGGCTGTACAGTCTACATTTCACATGGAAACCAACAACAATAAAAGCTATTTTGTGTATGTATTTTTACTTATAGAGTTTTAAACTTAGTCAAGTCATGGAGGAATAGAAATATGTGTTTAAAATAAAACTATACACTATTTTACCATCCTAAAAATCCACAAAAAGTAATAGGCGTTCATCATTTTATTGCATTTTAAAAGCAGTTAAGATAGAGTTAAGATAAGAGTTACATTTCTCCGAAATATTTTGCTGATATCAGCAACATAAAACACTCAGTAGGCCTATATGTGAGCACACTGTGAGAAAGAAAATTATGCTGCAGGTCTGAATTCTGGGTCTTCATAATATGTTGAATGATATCCCTATCACCTTTCTCTGCCGAAGTTAATTATCACTTGTACTTCTAACAAGCAATCATATGATTTAATCATGCTATTTAGATGCCATGTTATGTTATGGTTACACACTAATTATCTGGCATGGTCTATAGACCCCATAAAATAGCCTTGGCCACCCCCTGGCCACCCCATAGTTAAAGCTCTAGTTCGGCTGTATTGTAAGTATTTGCTAACCAAGGATACAATTCTAAACTCTATTTTTCCTGTGGTCTGCAGTACCGCAACGTGGCCAGTAGACGGTGACTCCCGCAAACAATATACCGTATTAAATCCTTAAGTCATATGAACAATAATCATGTTATTCAAATTTCAACGATACCCCGCCCCTCCGAGCTATAGGAAACACATCATCATAGAAGAAAATACACTACAGGCAATAGAATTGCATGGAGGCCACTAACTGTTTTGTTGTCCTCCCACACAGTTTGACTGCTCACTTGACTTTCCGATTAAGACCATTGTGCTGAAGTGATTTGCCGTAGTTTAAGTTTTAACGGTGACCCTGCTTTATCATTCAAATTCAAACTAGATTAGAGTTTCCCATGCTGTGTCGTAGGATAGATAGAGTGAGAGACGAAATAGAGGGAGGGGGTGTGTTGTGAGCGGGTGGAAGCGGAGTGTGTTGAGTGAGAGAAGATTATCGTCATTTCAACAGCGTGCGGCGTGCGTCTCCTCCTCCTCCGTCTTCAGCATCCTCACCTGCCTCGCCGGGACTGTATCGTTATACAGGGTATGTCGGTATCCACGCAGGTCGTTCACTACGCGGTCCAAGCGCTATGGATGAATGATACATCAGGGTTCCACGTCTGTGGCACTGGCATGTGTCTGTCAGTCTTTTTACACCGTTAGACCGTCTTGAAAACAAGTTGTCTCACATCCAACACGACCGGGACTGCATGCTCCTCTGTGCAGGCAGGAGCGGATTACGGAAGAGTTAACGGTAAGGTCTCTTAACGTCGTAGCCTATTGCAGTGATCACCACAGACCTAACAAGCCAAAAATAGAATCCTGACAATCAAATATGTTCTATTAGCCCATGCCCTCGTGGCCTGAAAAAAGGAGAGTTCACAAATTATGTTCTTCCACATGAATTAAAGGCTGAAAATAGTTACAAATGCACTGTAAGCCTGCTGAAGTCTTATATGTCAAATATCTTACAGTATAAGCTTATGGTGCTCTGTCAAGTGATGCAATTTCAATATCTGTCACTGTACATCAGTTTCTATGCAATTGTATGATCTATTTTTGCCTTACATGTTGTCTATCTTTTAGTTTGCAATGCCAGTAGTGTAAACAAGCTCATCTACAGATGACAATGATCACAGCTTCTTTCCTTTATGCTGAACAGGTACATCTAGGTGGAATTTGCAGGCTTTAGTTTGAATGGCTTCATATGTTCAGTCCATCCAGTCCATATAACTATATATACGAATCAGTCACAAAGAAAATATTTGCCAGGAGCTGCTTCAAAAATATTTTGGCTTTGGCCGACACACTGCAGTATTAGCATACTGCAAAGTATCAGCATATGCTAATACTTTCTGACACTGTTTAGCCAGTGGATGTAGGGGATGTTCTGTCTGTAGCCCGGGCCACTGAACTGAGTCACATTATTGTACCAGCTGGTTCTTTTGACAACAAATGGCCAAGTCATTTGATGTAAAAACACGGTCTACATATCAAACATTTGATGGATTGACTAGTATTGTGTATAGAATCACAACTCAATATAGCAATACTCTGGCTTCTTCTCATATTCCTTCACATACTATTCAGAATATGAATAGATAGAGCATTTAAAATTATAACTGATCTATTTGATCTATCAGAGGAATTATTATATGTACTTACTTACCTATGTACAGTACTGAGTGTGTGTGTGCGTGCACGCGCATGTGTGTGTGTGTGTGTGTATGTATGTGTGTGGGCATGTGTGTGTGTGCGAGTGTGTGCGTGCATGTGCGCGCAGGTGTAAATAGGCTTATGGCCACGTGTGCATGTATGTATGTTAGTGATTGTGTTGTAGGGCACACGTGTGTATATGTTTGTGTCGTGTCAAATCAAGTGTATTCACATAGCCCTTAATCACATTACAGTCTCAAAGGGCTGTACAGCCCACATTTCACATGGAAAACAACACCCCCTTAACCTGCTCCTCCCCCCGGGCAAGGAAAAACTTCCAAAAAACACATGGGTGAAAAAAGGGAA
>JAODUE010000001.1:542022-553524 GCA_027564755.1 Amblyopsis hoosieri
TGTGTGTGTGTGTGTGTGTGTGTGTGTGTGTGTGTGTGTGTGTGTATGTGTGTGTGTGTGTGTGTGTGTGTGTGTGTCGGGGGGAGATACAGAGGAAGTCAACGTGATAACGGGTGAACAGTGGAAGTCAGCCATAGGTCATAAACGTGCAAACAGTCCTCAGCATTTGTTCTAAGCAGCTAAGACTAACTACCAGATAGGTGGGAGATGTGTCTTTAGATCGGGACTTGAAGTGTAGCTGCACCCTAAATTCTCTGACATAATCTTATATATTATGTTTTATATATAGTGAAAAAAAACATTATGGCAACAACTGATTTACAAAATTTAAAGGCTTTAGATTAACATTGAAGTCAATGGGGAAAAGACGCTTTTGGCATCAACTTGTAAAATGGCGGCGCCCATAACTTGCTTTAAGTCATCGTAAAGTGTTGACCTCCTGGATGAGACACATCCAGGTGTTAATATAGACAAAATTCCCATTTTTTAAATAATCAGGATTTCATGGGTTGAAAATGGCTCTATATCATATTTGTTTGAAAAAAAACACGGTCCTTGCTGGCTTCCGACTGTACATTTGGTGCACTTGTGCGTCATCCAAATCAATAGATGATGCAATGTTCCTCTCAGCCCCTCCCCTCCCCTCACTCAGCTCCTTGACAACATTTGAGCAATTTCTAAGTTTCAAGTGCAGTGGGCGAAGTTCGACTCAGTGCTGGGGTGACGTTACGCTGTATATTGCAGGCAAATTGAGAAACTATATTACATTTTTAAAAGGTAAGGTAAGTGATTGTAAGCTAATACACTTTATTTACACTAAATATCTCCTCACTGTCTGCTAGCTGAACAAATATTCAGGTACCTCTACACAGCCCTGGCTTCATAAATAATAATTAGATCGAGTTCTCCAGAATTACTTACTATACCTTCAAGCAAATGAAAATCAGTATTCAACAATTCAAGGCATTTGTTCAGCAACGTTTCAGCATTTGTTCAGCAACGTTTTGTTCAGCAACGTTTTTGTTAAATTTTATTAAAATACGATCAAATTGATAAAAATTACAGGGCATTGTTATTGTTTTAAATGACTTTTGTAACTGATTTTTAATTAAACATCTATATAGCAGCCATCACTCTTGTGTTCCAATGGCACGTGTTGTTAGACAATCCAAGATTATCTTTTAAAAATGTCTAACTTATTATTATATAAACCATTTTGCAATTACGTTAGGACATCTGAAAACTGTTGATTGCTTCTTGCTCTAGATTCTGCATAATCAGCATTTGTTGGTTCGATTACAGGCTCAAAATGGCCAGGAACAATTCTGAAAGATACAGCACATGTTCATAGAAATGAAGGCTATGAGAGAAGTTGCCAAGAAACTGAAGATCTCATACAATGCAGAGTACTACTCTCACAGCAGCACAAAATGTCTCTAACTGACGGCTGCTCCATCTGCCTGTCCTCTGAGGTCTGTAACCTTGGAGTTATTTTTGATCCTACTCTCTCCTTCGAGCCCCACGTTAAGTCTATCACCAAGTCAGCTTTCTTTCACCTCCGTAACATCTCCCGTCTCCGCTCATCCCTCACAGACCCAGTTACAGAGACACTAATACATGCTTTTGTAACATTATGTCTGGGTGGACTACTGCAATGGAGTCCTGATGGGGGGCCTTTGTTTCACTCCCACACTGCAACACCTTCATTGGCTCCCTATCTATTTCTGCATGCATTACAAGATCCTGCTTCTCACCTACAAGGCCCTTCATGGCCTAGTCTCGCAGAGCCTGCCTTAACATACTTACAGTCTTGGACACAGACTGCGTCATTACCTGCCTACTTGACAAGCAAGGTATTTTGATTGACATGCACGACGACCAGCTGCGTAACTCAATGACCAAGTCGGACATTTAAACGTAGAATTAGGAATTGGTTGGAAATTTAAACAACAGGACTCCGGCTGTTTACAGGTCTTGTAAATCTATAACATTTTTAGGCAAATTCATTTTTATTTAGTAAATAAATCAGTGCACTAACGTCGCACCGAAAATTATGGACACATACTTGTGAATACTATAGTGACAATGCTGACAGCCAATGGAAATCGACAGTATTACTCCCCGAAAGACAGAGTACTGTGTCAAGCTTACGAGGGTATATGTACATATCACACGTTCACACGTTCACGGAGTTTCTTATGTGACGTAGTGCTAAAGAACAGAAGAGGCTGAGGCTATTCATGGCCTAGCACCCTCTTACCTCTCCAACCTCATTCACTCCCACACCTCATCTCGTAGTCTCCACTCCTCAAACTCTGGAGTGCTCACTGTCCCAAAATCAAGACGCAAGGCGCATGGGGGACCGGGCTTTCATTGTCACTGCCTCTAAACTGTGGAACTCTCTCCCTGCTGAAACCCGCAACTCTGACTGTTCAATCATTTTAAAAAGCAGACTCAAGACCAGATCTGTTCAGACTAGCTTTTACCATGGTTTAGCCTGGTTTTACTTTAGCTCTGGTTTTATTATGTGATTACAGTGTTTTGTTTTAACAGTGTCCTTGGCTTTCTTGAAAGACGCTTGGAAATGTAATTTCTTCTTCTTCTAATTATTATTATTAGTCTCCAGTTTGAGGAATAGTTACCTCACCGGTCTTCAGCTGGCACCTTCATTAAACAGTGTTTGCAAAACAACAGTCTCAATGTCAACAGTGTAGAGGCGACTCAGGGATGCTGACCTTCTAGGCAGCTGCAAAGAAAAGGTCCAATCCAAAACAATGAAATTAACAGATTAAGATGGACAAAAGAACACCGACGGTGGACAAAGAAATACTGGGATTATTATATTGTGTTATTGACAGACATATCTAAGGATGAGATGTTCAGGTCACAAAGAATGTTTATGGCCAAATGAAAAGATGCTGGAGGAATGCTTGGCACCATCTGTCAAGCACTGTGGATGCATGATGGGATGGAGGTGCTTTAGGTGGGAGATTCGTAACCTGACATGCCAGATGGATTGTTACTAGTCACAAGTCCATCTGGGGAGCCATCCATTGAAACTGTTTGTAAAGGGCAGGCACTTTTAAAAGACCCTTGGCAGTTGACTGGGTTAACCATCGGGTCGTTTTCGCTGTGACACACCTACTGTAAACCACGCCGCAGACCTACACCATGCCCGTATTGCTATCAATACAACGCTGATTGGTAAATTCAGTTGCTACTTAGCAATGATTTCTAGGCTTTCATTTCATTAGCTGTGATTTATAGGCTTTCCAGACTGATTCTCCTGGCAAAATTAAACTGAAGCTTGTGAGATCAGGATGGTCTCACGAGGCTAGGATTTGTTCAGGGTGAAAGGAATCTTGACGATCAAAGGCTATCACTACAATCCCATGCCATACGGTGCTTGACTGATATTTCCTTGGTGACTGCTCATATGGCATAGCCTTCATTTCTCAGAACAAGAATAGACTGATGAGCTTCAGATGAAAGTGAATTGTTCCTGGCCATTTTGAGCATGTAATCGAACCAACTGAAATACTGTACTAACGAAGGTCAGTTTTATTGCTTCTTTAATTAATCAGCACTCAACCGTTCTCAGATGCCCTAACATATATACAAAAGGCTTTTCTAATGATCCATTTGTCTTTGTAAAATGATAATCTTGCATTAGCTAACACAACATGCCATTGGAACACATGAGTGGCAGTTGCTAAAAATATATGAGTATAAAGCTAGATGATTAATCAGCCATCTCCCACTGACATAGTCTTTACAACATAAATGTCCACAGTAAAAAAAAGTGTTCCTTTAAGAAACAAGGACATATTGTTTTGGAGACACAAAGAAAGTGACTCCAAACTTTTGAACTGCACTTAGACATGTTTACAGCCAACTACATGAATGCAGTGGAGGTTATTTGTTCTGGGTCTGCTGGAAACAAGCTTTTGCACAACAAATATACAAATATATAAACCAGTCTCTCTGTGAAAAGACAATGAAATGTAGTGTCGCATGAATCCCCTTAGTTCTTCAGGTGGAGGACTACAGAGAATGATGCAATTGTCAGTAAGAGTGAACTATACACAAGCTTGTTATGCTGGAATGGACAGAAATATGACATCAGTGAACTAATTAACTATCAACTAATGATACAAGTGATATTACACTAGGGCAGTCAGGCATGGTCTGTGGAATAACATTTTCCCCTTTAATGGGGTTCTATTGTCTACTGTTTATTATTTTATTTGAGTTTATGTTGTTGTTGTTGTTGATATTACAGGGTGTGTTACAGTTACAGGTATGTTACCCGGTTACGCGTATGGGTCTTGCAACTCTAACCATGTTACCCTACCATATGTGAGGGCAATGGATGACATCAACAAGAGAGATAAGTGAGCACATATGGTCGGAACAGTTGGAGATGAAGCTTGTAACTCCCACATGACATTGCAGATAAAAATAAAGAAATAAACAACAGAGAGTGAGCATATAAGACACACACACACACACACATACATGCAGAGAGAGAAAGAGTGCTCCAAAATAAATGCAAATGTGAGGTTATGATTCGCATTGTGAGTATGTGTGTGTGTGTGTGTGTCTGTCTGTCTGTCATGTTGAATCAGTTATTAGGAAGAGTTGTGTCATATGAGATTATCAGATTTGGCTGACAAAAAAAATAAATCTTAGAATGTGTGGATTTGTCTTCAAACATTGTGGCTTGTATGTGAAATACAGCTAATTGTGGCTCAGAATTCAGAGTTAATTGGACTATTACAGTTTTTCTCGATTGTTTAGACACATTTCCTGGAACAATTAACTTGTTCTCAAATCTTTACACACAATTTTTAACAACTCACACACA
Organism: Amblyopsis hoosieri; assembly: GCA_027564755.1. NCBI lineage: Eukaryota > Metazoa > Chordata > Actinopteri > Percopsiformes > Amblyopsidae > Amblyopsis > Amblyopsis hoosieri. Next base: position 546,890 of record JAODUE010000001.1, read on the forward strand.
ACCGTCCAAACCTATAACCTCTGGGTCTGATTTGAACTTTGCCCTCAGACAAGTTGTCAATAACACAGACATGACTGTTTGTTACACACTGAAGGGAGGAATTCAAAACACTGCTACCAAAATGTTTAGAATTGAGAAATAAACCGTGGTGAGAGAAATGGATAACGGTCTAAACCAATTTACAGTAAACATGGGTGGTTACTGTAAGTTAATATGATGTTTTGGAGAAAAAAATGTCTTCACATTGTCCTGGTGTTTTGAAAGCAATATTGCCAATTATTATGAATGATTTATCAATGATTATATAATAATTACCACTGAAATTCATAGTTGACAAATTAACAAAAACTTATAAATGTGTGTATTTCAGTTAGAAATGCACTTATTTTATCTCATTTATTGCACCAGCCATATGAAGTTATTTTTAAACTTGAAATATTCATGACCACTTTTGTTTTGTAGGCCAATATGCTTGGTTTCCCTATCATTCCTTAATGTGCCTGCTACAATATAATATCAATCAATCAATCAATCTTGATTTATATAGCACTTTTCATACAAATTAATGTAACACAAAGTGCTTCACACTACAACGTCATTAAAAAACAATACAAAATGAGTAAAAACAATACAATATAAAAATAGCCTTTTGTCTAGGGCAGGGGTCCAGACAAATACATATAAAATGTTTTGGGCACAAATGGCTCTTTTTATAGTAAAGGTTGCAGACCCCTGGTCTACATATTTTGTACCAACTAATATTCAGAATGATACCTCTGACCTTAAACAAACACCCTTCATCTTGTCCTCTTCCTGCTTGAAATGCAGGCAAAGACATTTGGTTTGCGTCAACTGTTGTGTTTTTTTTTACGCCAGTGTTATGGGACAATAACAATGAATCAATGATCACATCTTCATCCTAATAAAATAGCTTGACAAAGGCATCTTCTTATGTTTGACTTCTAAATATGCTACCGGGAAAGCTCGTGTTGTCCGTTTATGATCCGCGCATCATACATAACCTATCCGAGCGCCCAGAGTTGTCATCCGTTCCGGGTTTTCCCTGGAGCCGTCATCGGGCTACTCACAGCCTCTAGCTGGTTTTTACTCAACTCTTGTCCTGATATCACTCCGCTGGCATGGTGGAGAAACGGACTTGATTATTGTGATGGTGGCAGGCGTCAGCTAGTGACCAGCGACGAGCCCCGTATCACTGAGACGTTTTCACGGCTTGCCATACTATCTACGGTACCGGTACTACCGGGAGCGCTCTGTACTCTCCATCTTCACTTGGATTACTTCCGACCAAACCAATGAGATGCAAGTTCACAGAGAAACTCCGGAACCCGTTCGGTTCAGGCAGCAAAACTTTTTCTCAAAGGACAACACAATAATACGACGAGCGAGTTGCTGCTCTGTGGAACTGTTTGTATGTATTGAACTGAATGCCGCGTACGTTAGCCGGTAAACCCTGCTGTTTTCTACCGAGTTGTGGGTTGTATGGCTGGGTTTATTGTTGAAATTGTAGCAGCTAACGCCACTTTGCTTGCCCCGGGTTTCGCTTACACTCACATTCGGTGTGTTGTGGTGTTTTCACCCGTTGAATGGTAAAGGCTGCCGTGTGTAGGACAGGGGGAAGAAGAAACGCTCATTACCCACCTAATGACTGGTAAACTACAGCTATTTAAACTCCCCGGTCCGTCCTCCGCTGTAGGCGAACAAGCCAGGTCTCACCCCGTGCCCGCTGCCTAGCTGGAACACTTTTGCGGGAAGAATATAGAGGGAAGGACGGGAGGAGGAGGAGGGGGGCTTGGGAAAAGTTCTTCCAAAATACCAGCCACTCGGTTCAATGATGGGGGACTTTGCCTCCCCCGCTGCCGGACCCAACGGTAGTATCTGCATTAACAACAGCGGGCTGAACCCAGCTGGGAGCGTGGTCCCCGGGAACGTGGGCATCCCTAAACACAGCACCGTGGTGGAGAGGCTCCGGCAGCGGATAGAGGGTTGCCGGAGACACCATGTCAACTGTGAGACCAGGTACCAGCAAGCTCACGCCGAGCAACTGGAGATCGAAAGGAGGGAGACGGTCAGTCTCTACCAACGGAGCCTGGAGCAGAGGGCGAAGAAGTCTGCAAACACCAAGCAACAGAGCAAGCAGCAAGACCCCGACTCAGCCTCCAACACAGAGCAGAGGAATAACACGCTCATAGCGGTAAGGAGAAGCTCTGCACGGCGAAGAAAGCCTACGGTTCTCCCAGTACAGCCCACTGTAGGCTACTGGTCTTGTGTGACTCTTACTTCCTCCCCCTCACACACGTAACAGTGTTGGACCACTAACTTCAGCTCGACTAGTTAACCGAGTCTGTCAGAAACTATTAAGCACACTTCACTTTCACGGTGCCAGCAGTCAGTTGATATAGAAAGCCACACACTTCCCCCTTAGAACACTAGATTACCTGCGAGGGCTTGTATTTTCGGAAATGGCAATCACCTGAAAGTTGATAAATGGTTTTTCAAGTCCTTGCTGCTGATTACAATAGGCATACACGTTGATACAACCCGTATTTTATCAGCATACTTTTGCAATTACGATAGGATTTTGTTTTAAAGAACCAATAGGCAGATACATTTTGTGGTCAATTTATTGTTTTGGAGTTCTTTTGTTATGGGTGCAAATTGTTGTTCTGACAAGCACTGCAACATTTAGGCTGCCATATCCTCTCCGCTGTAGCAGTTTACGATATAATCTTAATACCCAATCAGCATGTCAGTATACTGATATGCCTATGCCTATATGCAGTAGCTTAATGTTGCAAACATCTGTTATTACAGATGTAAGTAGTCAACAAACGGGCGTTATATTTGTCTACAGAGTGTTGGTCAACCTTAGAACTGCACGTTATCCTCCTAATATTGGGGTTGGCGGGGGGGTTAATTATAGTTTTCAATTTCAAGACTGGTGGTCTATGTAACTTCTAGTGGCGTCTCTGTCTGTAGTATAGTATGTAGCCTATTCCAGTAGGGTATAGCCGCGAATGTTACGTTTTCTTCTACTTCTACTTTGAGGCTGCAGTGGCGTCATAAACTGTCATGCGTCGTATCGAAGTTGTTCCCTCTGCCGTATTTGTTCCTTTGCTTATTATAAACCTATACGATTGGGCACAGTTGGCAGCAAAACATTGCACATTAATAATAATGCATTATAGTAACTTTATTTGGGGAGAAAGGGGGAAAATAAACGTAGGTATTATCTTATTTCAATTTCTGTTATGCGTTATATATTGTAAGCGTGTGCGCATTTTGCCTTCATGCTTCATCCAGAAAATGGCAGAATGACAAACTATAACTGAAAGGGGTAGTTTTGACACAACACATATGCAACCGCGTCCAATGCTAGAGTTACTGCTTGCACACTTGTGAACAAGCCCCGGTTTTCCTCATAAAAGCCTAGAAACATGTCGGGAATGTCGGCATTGTTGTCGTCTTTTGTTGCAACCCTTTGAAATGCTGAACGTCTTTAGTGCTAGTCCGAGAGAAGACAGCCCTAATTCGTGAGCCACGCAGCCACAGTCATCCAGCTATACATCTTGAGAGAGGACGGTGTCGATTTTAATAGTAAAGGATCTCCCAGCGGTCCTTGTGGACATTAAACCGAACCGCCCATGATGGTCGGCATCAAATTCTCCAAGAATGGATGGATTATTGCTTAAAGACACAGAGCCACTTTCCTGTAGACCTATACAGTCCCTGTATGTCTCGGTATTATCAACGTAAAGCATGCGTCGTAGGCAAACGCGACATTTAAACGCTAAAATACTCATAGTTAGTTGTATATGGCTTTAACCTACATTTAGTGGTATGCATATGTCGTCGGATAATGAATTTCTAATGAGATAGAGATACAAATATTAAAAACAGAAAGCTCTCCCTTTTTATCTGAAAAACACAGCAGCAGCTAGATGGCTGTATGTTTCTAGGAAAGCCAAATTAACTCTTCATGCAACCACATAATAATCTATAGTAATACACATGGCTAATGTTAGAATATATCCCAGAAATACAGTCAGGTGTGCTTGTCTAATGGTACAGACAGTAGCCTATGCATATATAAGTGGCATCAAAGCTATGATACATATTCATGTGATGGTGGTTGTAATACATCTTTAACAAGAGGACACAATATAGTCTGCTATGTAATACTACATATATATTTGACAGTTGTATCCTCTAATATTGATAGTTTTATCATCATTATTTCAAGAAATGTTGCACTTCAACCACGCTGTACGTACGTCATGTCACAGACTAAGTCACGGACAAGCACCAAATCCTGAATTGTTAGAGTAAATATAATAAAATGTGTCCCTTCTTTTTTTCCTTCTAAAATATAAAAACATTAGGGTAGTGATGCTTTGTCATATCAGCTTGGCATTATCACAGTGATTCGGGAGTTTTGTTGTATTTCAAATAGGTGTAGAACTCATGCTCTAGAGACAATCTGTTTGGATTTATCTGTGCATGAACATTCATGGTCATAATTCTTGTTCTCACACTTTCCTCTGCAATAGTCTTCACTATTTCATGTTCTCAGAACCACTGTGGTTCCTTGTGCCTAATGGATCTCAGACACGCCCGCAGCAAGGCGAGGGAAAGCCTGTAATTATGGAAAGTGTGTGTGTATGTTTTGTAGGCTAACTGGACTCCGAGCCTTTGTGATTCCTCCTGTCTTTCTCACATGTTCTGTTGCCCTCAGAGTACAGCACTTCATAATAAGTTCATAATGGACAGAATCTCTCTGTATAGGAGTGATGCAGACACACAGCATGCTGGCTGGTCAGAGAACAGAGCCCGGAGCATCTCGCCTGCAGCAATGGCTGGCTGAAGTGCACTCTGACAGGGCCTGAGCCATGGTGTGCTTTTACAAGTGATCATTTGAGAATGAGATGGTCTCCCTTTCAGCCACCATCCAGATTGAGTTGCTTTATTTTCCGCGGCATTCCGCGACCAATTGTACACTTCGTTATTTGTCAAGTACCCAGCCAGCTCTACATTTGAGCTTGGCTAATTTTGTTTAGCGCGCGTGTAACCTGAACCTGGCTCTTCCCATGTAGAGAGCGGACGCTCTACAAGGTACGCTAAAACACAATGTGCTCTGCATGGTGTACGTCACCAGGGTGTCCTTTTGAGGTGTCGGAGAGTGAGTTATAACTGCCTCCGTGACATCGCTTATAGGTTTTCTCAAGAACAGATATGAATACTGTCACCATCTTGGCAGTACATCATTCCACCTGTAACGCCCCCCTATGCCCCATTTTCATTATAATGGGATACATGTATGGCTAATATACCTTTACCTACAGTTATTATGAATTTGCTTTAGAGACCAAAACTGTTTTTTTGAACCAGGCTGTTAACATGTTTATTTTTTGCTGTAAAGTCAGACATTTTAACATTGGAGTCTATGGGGATTGACTCCCTTGTGCAGACAGCCTCAAGCGGCCATTCGATGCTCTTCGGTGTTTGATTAATTCCCGCTTGGTCTAACCCAGCACGGTAGTACCACATGGGCGTCAGCGCCATAGTAGTGGACTTGGCCTGTTTTTGTTGACGTTGCAGCTTAAGGATAACTCGTTCAGCCAGTGAGGTTTAGACATCTCGAGTGACTCATTTACTTTTGTTCCTTGCCGTGCTCGTGAGCAGGATACGCGGCCATCGCTCGGAAAACCTACCGGCTGGAGGAGCGTTGTGTAATCGCCCGAAACGTGACCCTAACCTCCAGTCCATCAACATCACATTGGTAGCTAGCAGGAATGCTAAGCTAGGCAGATAGGCTCATTAGCCCCCACTAGAAAACAGTAACTCAGCACATAGTCTCGCCGTTTGTTCATCTTGTTCCTTGGCATCCACCTAGCCAAGGAATGTCACTCGCTCTCTTTCTCTCTCTCTCTTTTACTCTCTCACACACACACACAAACAGTGTTGTCCTGCTTAGTTCTTGGCAACAGGGGTCGGAGTGTGGGCGGCTGCATGTGAGTTTTCGTGACTCTGAGGTCTTTCCCTCCCTTTCTCCTTGTTGGTGTCTTCTCTGGTTCCAGCGTTAGTGCAGTGTTAATGTGGCGGGTATGGTAACGTCAATGTCAACTCGGACTGTTGCCCAGGCACTATATTTAAACCAGTGAGCTGGCATGGAACACACACACACACACACACGCGGGACAGTGTGATGCAGGCTTGCAGTTATTATGTCACATAGCCACAGAGGCAGATGCATGTCATGCTCACACACACACACACACACACACACACACACACACACTTGTCTTTCTCCCTCCCCCCCTATCGTTCTCTTACCTAACTTTTCTGTTTACATCCACACTCGCACATGCTGGATGGGTTTTGATTCGGGGCGGCGGCGACCACATTCCCCTTCGCCCACGGGCCCCACGCTTGTCGGCGTGTCCCGCAGGGACAGAACACACATGCTTTCATGCATAACAGTGAGGGAGTTATTACGTTAATGTGGCTGTGATGTATGTAGGGCGGGGCAGTTTGAGCAAACATGTACACTCACCTAAAGGATTATTAGGAACACCTGTTCAATTCCTCATTAATGCAATTATCTAATCAACAATCAC
>JAODUE010000001.1:571641-586062 GCA_027564755.1 Amblyopsis hoosieri
ATTGTCAATCAGTGTTGCTTCCTGAGTGGACAGTGTGATTTCACAGAAGTGTGATTGACTTGGAGTTACATTGTGTTTAAGTGTTCCCTTTATTTTTTTGAGCAGTGTATTTTCCACGGTATATCTGCATCATTTTATAAATGTCTGGGGAAAATCTTGATATTTTGAATAATTTCACACTACCAAAAGTACAACTCTGACTTGTTATATTCATATTTTAGACCTTATAGATTTTTGTTAGTTGGTAGGTCAACAAATATTAAATGATGCTGACCTAAATCTAGGCCAACAAAATATGTTGTTCAATTGATTTACTTTATTTTATTGATTTACTTTTTATGTATTTTTTTAAAACGCATTTTTATCCCTTCAGTGCATTTAATTCCACTATACAAATCAGTATTTATTTGAATGAGTGAGTGCGCTGGTCTCTTTAATACAGGGTTAGTCATTCTCAAGAGCTTTTGCTAACTTCGAGCTCAAAACAATATCCCGCCGCTGTGTCGCTTCACACATTGAAACGCAGTGCTAAGCACTGCCACTTTGTTTATGTTAATATTTACGGAGCTAGGGCTGTGTAGAAGTATCGGATTATTTTTTCAACACACACATATAACGGTAAGATGGCAAAATTCAAAGAGATATTTGGTGAATTTGCTTGTGCATTAGCTTGCAATATCTGACGATACCCTTTTAAGACTAATGAAACAGTTTGCCTTTCTGTGTGTTTGTCCACATCCTAGGAGAGCTGCTACTAAAGCTGGAGAGGCCTGAAGAGGCTCTAGAGGTCTACAGGAGACTCCAGCAGAGAAACCCTGAGAATTGGGCCTACTATCAGGGCCTGGAAAAGGCACTCAAGCCAGGTAACCCTGGGTGGGTTGTAGTTGGCATCTGTAACAGTTATCTCCAGCCACTTAGCCCGTTTGGCTGAAATGCGTTATAACTGGTGTTGTTTCTCATAATATCAGTTGTTTGTTTTCACCAGTTATAATATCAATCCACTGACACCGTAACAGTGGGGGACCCAGGTAACAGCAGTTGGGGCTTTAGCATAAATTATATTGCAACTACATTTTTTTCTTCAGACAAACTAAAACAGAAAAAGCTGAGCAAGTCCAACATTTACAATTTGGTGTGGGAATGCTATTATGGGCCATCACTGATTCTTAGTAATTGTCTTCTCTTCTGTCCTGGTGGTACTCTATTATTACATATTATTTTGGCTTTACGTGAACATCTGGTACAGAACTCGTTAACATTCTATGAGACATTTGACCTTACTGTTTATAGCTGCTGTGAAATAAAAGCACACGTTATCAGTTCATCAGTGTTCTCCTATGAATCTATCATTCTCCAGGTAGTATAGATGAACGTCAGATGCTTTATGAAGAAGCGTGGGTTAAGTTTCCTAAAGGCCTGGTTCCCCGGAGGCTACCTCTATCCTTTCTAATGGGTAAGCGCACACAGTTAACTACTGTACATAATCCCTCAGTAAAGAGCACCAAAGTCACTCTGTATTGTGTGTGTGTGTGTGTGGGGGACAGGGGAGAAGTTCCGTGAATGTCTGGACTGTTACTTGAGAATGAACTTCAGTAAAGGCTGTCCACCTGTTTTCACCACCCTCAAATCCCTGTACGCTGACCAGGAAAAGGTATGCATGGGTGTTACATATGCAGTATAAAAATGTTCAGACTCAACCTGATTCTGCATCTGCTTCCCTTCTCCGTGCAGGTTTCAATCATCGATGAATTGGTTGTTGGCTACGAAACGTGTTTAAAGAGCTGTCGAATGTTTAGTCAAAAAGGTGAGTGCCTCATCCAAACGCAGTCGGATATGATCACATACTGTAATTGGTCCGTCCTGACCAGGTGTAGAGAGTGGACCCCTTAGCTAGGATTGCTAAAATCCAAGGCAGGGCCGGCTCTCCCATTGGGCAGGACTAGGCAGGATGACATTCATTTGAGGTGGCATTTTGACAGTTGGCTGCGTGCCCCAGATCAGCATAAAGCTGTAAATGAAACTTAATTTGTTAAAGGTACAGGGGGCAGGGTCAGTCATTCTTGAGAAGCTTGCTAACTAGAGCTCAAATCAAAACAACAGCATATCCCTCCGCATGTTGAAATGCATCGTGGATCTGTTGAGCGGTGTTTACTCGTTATGTTCCTGTTTATGGCTGTGTAGAAGTACAGGGTTCTTTTTTTCCCAGCAGGCACATAGAAGGCAAAGCTAGTGAAATTGAGGAGATATTTGGTGAGTGTACCAGAGTGTACCAGCGTATAGCTGGCAAGGATGGATCACTGCATAGGCTAAAGCTTATTTTACACTGTCGGTATTCCTAGGGCGGCAGAACGTCCAGGGCCGGGCCAAGGGCTCTAGCGTCTGTACTAGAGCACCATTGCGGTGTTGGAGAGGGAGCTTTGTTACTTGCTACACCATTACCGGCTTGACCGTTGCATAATCATGTCGGTTAATTTAAAAGGATGTGATGTCGATATAAACTGTAGCTGCAATGAACCCATGCCTGCCTGTTTGCATTGCGGTGTGTCTGCTGTGTGTGTAGATGATGGCAAAGAGGAGCCCCCCACCACCTTGCTATGGGTGCAGTACTTCCTGGCACAGCACTTTGACCACGTCGGGCAGCAGAGTCGAGCCCTGGAGTACATCAACGCTGCCATTGACAGCACACCCACTCTTATTGAGCTCTTCCTCATAAAGGCCAAGATCTACAAGGTTAGTAGCACAGGCTATGTGTGTCATTCAAGGCTAGCTGCTTTAATACTCTCCCTCCCTTCTGGCCCTGCTTGGTCACTCTCCACCTTGGTACCTCGACCACTAGTCTCAGCCTCTTCCGTCCATAGGCAACTCTGTGCTGAAAGTCTGATGCATATACACTCGTAAGCTCGACACGGGACTTTCGGAAAATGTAATACTGTCGATTTATATTTGCTGAGTGTTTGCATTGTCACTCACAAGTATGTCTCTTTAATTTCCGGTGCAACGATAGCGCAGTGCTTTATTTACTACTTTAAAATTAAACATTTATTTTAATCAGTAACCTTAGCCTACTAATCTTACCTATTTACAAGACCTGTAAACAGCCAGAGTTCTGTTGTTTAGTTTTCCTCATTGCAAGTTTAACGTACGACTTGAGTCATTGAGTTACGTAGTTGGTCGTCGTGCATGTCAATCAAAATACCTCGCATGACAAGTAGGCGGGTCCTGACGCAGTTAGCCAGCGCTGTGTCCCGGCCTTTCCGTATGTAAAGACTACTCAACGAGTGACCTCTACACCTTTTAGCACTCCTATCAAGTTTCTATGGAACAAAACGACATGTCTTCTCTTATGGACTAGGCACTATTATTATTTCTTCTAATTATTTGTAACGTCTCCCAGCATGCTGGCAACATTAAGGAGGCCGCTCGGTGGATGGACGAAGCCCAGGCGCTGGACACGGCCGACCGCTTCATCAACTCCAAGTGTGCCAAGTACATGCTGAAGGCCGGTCTGGTCAAGGAGGCGGAGGAGATGTGCTCTAAGTTCACGCGGGTGGGTGCACAAAGTGCCAACAGAGTGCTTGGTAGACGGGTTGAAGAAATGGATGCATCCATGTGTGCATGTGTATGCATTGCACGCATGTGTGCATGTGTATGCATTGCTTGTATGTGTGCATGCATACGTGGACCCAGCCATATGCCATGGTAACATTTAGGGTCAAACCTCCTTTTGAGCACCGCTCCATCCTCTTGTTGAATGTTGAGTGATGGATGATAATGATTCCAGGAGGGAACATCTGCTGTGGAGAACCTGAACGAGATGCAGTGCATGTGGTTCCAGACGGAGTGTGCCCTGGCCTACAAGGCCATGAACTGCTTCGGTGACGCCCTGAAGAAGTGCCACGAGATCGAGCGGGTGAGTAGCCCCCCTTCCTCCTCCCGTGGCCACGCCCCTGGGCAGTGCATGGTAGTCTGACTAACTCCTCCCCCCGCCCCACCCCCCCCCACCCCCCACACTCCACCAGCATTTTGTGGAGATCACGGACGACCAGTTTGACTTCCATACGTACTGCATGAGGAAGATGACCCTGCGCTCCTACGTGGACCTGCTGAAGCTGGAGGACGTGCTGCGGCAGCACCCCTTCTACTACAAGGCTGCCCGCACGGCCATCCTCATCTACCTGGCCCTGCACGACAGACCCCTGGCAGACGACAGCAAAGAGAGCCAAGCCGACAGTGGTAAGAGGAGATCTAAGACATAGGACCATATTAGTGTCCTTAATGGTAATGAGTTAACTTTGATGCAGTTACTCTCTATTTGAAGAGTTCAGATGCAAAAACCTAGTAGCAATTTCTAACAGCATTATTTATTAGGTTTCTATATTTGGGTTTACTCGTTTAAACTTTATTACAATTAAATTCGATTTTTTTTATTTATTTTTTTTTTGGGTCACTAAATAAAAATTAATATCTTCCAAAAATGTAACAAATTATGTAAATGTTGCCAATTGGAAAAACAAGATGTCAGGTGGGTTTTGCATCTGAACTCTTCATTTGCTCAATTAAATTTATTGATAACAGGGCTCCAGACTGCGACCATTCAGTCGCATTTTGCGATTATTTTTCTTAAAGTGCGACTACATTTTCTAAGTAATCGCACCAGTGCGACTTGTGGTCCGCCACCAATAATTGCAGCATTAAGCGGCGCTGTCTGCTCTGCTACCACATTTTAATTGAACGGCCCTCCCTCTCCACAACAGAGCGAGTAGTAGCCTACATAATTTTCTTTTCAGACAGGCAGAGCATTACGATTCCAGATAACTAGGAAAAAGGTTTAACATGCCAACATTAAATTAGATCCGGTTTACAGTTGAATGTTCTCCATTGATGCTCATGGCTGTAACGTCAGTAGTCACATCTACGTATACGAACCAAACCAGCAGCTATAGTGGTGTAGACCGGGGAGTGCAGCAGCTTGCAGCGGTATGGTAGCCAAGGAAGAACCTGCGTTCACAATCTCACAATCTTTTGTACTAACACAAGTGGCTAATCATACAAATGAAAACGAGTACATGATTGTTGTAGCAGCAGTAATTCATGATGAGGGGCGTAAGTGACATCTTGATCGAACAGAGATGTACAGTATATAACCCTTTAGTTTTGGGTTTGACCCTCTGAGTCCTAAAACAATTAATGTCTCTAAAAATAAAGTCTGCCAAATTCAGTTGGGTTCCCCGTGTTGAGTTTTTTTACCTAGCATATAGCTTGTTGCTAGGCTAAACTATGGAAATAAATACAGTAAGATAGAATAAACACACATTTGCTTTTCAGCAGACATGATAAAGTTTTATTATTTGCTGCAGTCTTGCATAAATATAATAAAGTGAGATTTTGTAATGCTCTCGTCCCATTGCTCGTGCACGTGAATAGCGGAGCCATAGATGACACATGGCACTCTGTTTATGTGAATTAATTTAAAAGATTAAGATGATTATTTAAAAAGTAGTGTTGCTGGAGGAGAGGGAGAACCAGTGTTGTGTAGTGAACCAGTGCACAAGGGCTAATGCAGTAGGCATACCTGTAGTTGTGGTAGAAAGGGGATGCTGTGTTTGTGTGTGTAATGTAGGCAATGACTATGTATCCATTGTAGGAAACTCACCATGCTAATAACAATAAAAATGGGTGCACTCAAATCATGTGCATGCGACCTACTAGTAGCACCAGTGCTACCAGTTCCCACTAGTAGCACCAGTGCTACTAGTGGGAAAAGTTAGTCTGGAGCCCTGGATAATCTTTTTTGTATCGACTGTGTAGATAGAGATGTTGTCTGACATACTACAGTCAAGTAAAGTGGGTTCCTTCTATGCCCTGCCTTCTGTAGAGAATCTGACGGACAAGGAGATGAAAAAGCTGCGGAACAAGCAGCGGAGAGCCCAGAAAAAAGCTCAGCTAGAAGAGGAGAAGAAGAACGCAGAGAAGGAGAAGCAGCTGAAGAACCAAAAGAAGAAGAAGGAGGATGACGATGATGATATCGGCGGGCCGAAGGAAGAGCTCGTACCAGATAAACTGGCCAAGGTGGGCCCACTGTAGGAACTCTGTTCTGAGGAGACGTTTGGGTGCTTTATTTAGGCTTGAGGTCAGGAATCATTTTTATATCCTGAAGAAAGTGTATACTGCTATCTAGCGGCATAGATGTGGCAGTGCATGTTATCTGTGGGTGGAAATGTGTTTCTCCTTATTAGTATACATAATACAATGAAAGAGCAATTTCTTTTGGCACCCTGAAGTCTGAATAATGGCCCTTCTCTGATACCATGGAGGAGAGTCCTTGTCTATGACTATTTCATTCAATATTGGCAGTGTACATGACCTCTTAGTTTGACCAGTTATTAAAAATGACCCCGGCCTCCTCAGGTGGAGAATCCTCTGGAGGAGGCCGTAAAGTTCCTGATCCCTCTGAAGAACCTGGTGAAGAACAAGATAGAGACTCACCTACTGGCCTTTGAGATCTACTTCCGGAAAGGTCAGCTAGCAAGTCTATTTTATTAAATGGTACCTCAGCTCATCCAGGTCTCTCTTAAACGTAACTTATTGTTGAGTTGACTCATGTTCGGTGTGACCCAACAGATTTTTTTTCTCTACAAGATTTCAACGTAATCATATTATATTTGTATTGATTATTTATCCTTACTGTGTAGTGATTCTGTGAAAACCAGACATGTTTAGTTTATAATAGAGGTGCACCGATACAGTTTACATTTTTTTAATAGTACATATCCTCTCTATGCAAAAAGGAGACAGTGAACAGTAGAACATCCTGTTTATTTCAGCATTGAACTATGTAAAATAATGCAGCCAATCCATTCTTAAATACCAATGGACCTGAAATGTGTAATGTAATATTTTTTTCTTCCGTTGCTGCAGATAAAAATTAATCTGTTGTAGGTTTTCCCTTATCTAGGGATATTCTAAAAGCAGTGCCGCCGGGCACTGCTTTCTGTAGCCTACTGTTAACCAGCCGAATTACTATAGCCTACCGAAAATATGATTGAATAGTGAATATACATTTAGTTTTAATAATAAAAGTTTTATCGTATCCTAAATTTTACGGCACGCCTACTCTTGTTGGTCCATTGGTGTACCGTATTAACGTAATATTATGAATCAAGAATATAGTGCATGACATGCAGGTTCTCTGGCTCATCTGAGTGGGCTGTTGCATCACCCGCGGTCACATCTCCATTTCTATATCTCCAATGAGTTTGTTTTTCAAACTGAAAGAAATTGCAAATAGCAGACATGATTACAAGTTGATTCAATACTACGGCTCAGTTAGTGGCAATAGGGCTACATCGTTAAGTCAATGTACTCGGAAGATTTCAGTCTTTACGCCGATACCAAGAACTAGTATTTACCATGCGTATCGGCCCGATACGAGTACCAACAAGTTGTATCGGTGCATCTCTAGTTTATTATGCTAGTGTGGAAGTGAAGTTATTATTTGACTATGGACAGGAGGACTATTAAAAAAAAAAAAAACCCTGCCAAGAAAAAAAAGGATGCACTTTACTTACAACTCAAGTTTGAGTTCTAGTATTGTCCAACCTGTTCTCTCCTCTCCCCTGGCTGTAGAGAAGTACCTGCTAATGCTGCAGTCCATCAAGAGGGCCATGGCGATAGATCCGTCAGACCCATGGCTCCACCAGTGTCTCGTTCGCTTCTTTAAAGGAGGTGAGATTTTGCGTTCCAAGACCTGTCCTGCTTGGACCAGCGTATGTGGTAAGGGTGTGAAACCTCCCGTGTGTGTGTGTGTGGCTCCAGTGAAGGAGGGCGTAGACCTGCCTGAGGCTGTGAGAACAGTACTGCAGCAGGAGATCTCCAGGCTGTTTGGGGAGAGCAACCCTGAGAGCTTCAACAAGACTTACCTGAGTCAGCACGCAAACTCCATCCCTCACCGACTGGCCGGTGGGTACAATGGATAACAAGCACACACAGACAAGAAGCTTCCTGAACGGCCTGTAGCTTCTGTGCTGACAATCTCCCTGTTTCCAGCGGCTAAGATGATGGTGTACCTGGAGCCCACATCTGACACCATGGCCTGCGAGCTGGCTACCGCTCTGGACGAATCCCTGACCGGCAGGAGCGTACAGGTAACCCTGCCGGCTCAATAATGTCCTCCCTTGCACTTTTATTTTGAAACACAGCTTCCAAACACACTATTGGTTGGCTGTACTACAAGCATAATGCTAGACACAAATTGAGCAGTTTAGGAGCGTAACTCTCAATGAAGATGTCCCATCATGTTTAGCATGTCCTCTTTTCAAAGGTATTTCCACTTAAATGTTTTATAAGCTTGGTGACATGCTGAATATGTGATGTATACCTGTGTTAAAGTGTGTGCCAAATATGCTATCAGTAGGCTACTGTATCTGTGTTTAGTGAATAACCGTACAGGTAAAGTCAGCTATTGCAAGCTAATTGTAAGCCAAAACACATTTTGTCAAATTTACCAAATATCTCCTCGCATTTCGCTAGCTTATCGTTCTCCGTGCGTGTTAAAACAACAATCTGTTACTTCTACACAGCCCTGGCTGCGTAAACAGTAACAGAAACTAAGTGGCGAACACCGCTCACATCAACAAAGCCATAGTACTACGCTTAGCTTCACAATGCCTTTCGATGTGTAGGGCGGCGGAGCTCTAATTTAGCAAGTGTTCTGGAGAATGGCTGACCCTGCCTGTAACAGTAGGCCAGAGCAGCAATCGACACAGGAATAGCTGTATCAGTCTGCTGTTTTGAGGTCAAGGTGATTCCAGTGTACTCTTACCAAAGTGCAGTGTGGGAAGACACTTGGCAGAGTACACTGGTGTGCCTAATAGAAGTGGCCTGTAAGGACTGCTCCGCCTGTTCCCCAGGTTTGCACCCAGGTGTTGGAGGCCCTGCGGGGGGGCCAGCTGGGCGCCGGCCAGCAGAGGGCGACAGAGGCGTACCGCACTGCCTGCCATAAGCTGTACCCCTACACGCTGGCCTTCATGCCCCCAGAGGGCCAGGACAGCAGCAGCAGCAGCTGCAGCAGAGCCACGCTCAGCGCCAACGGAGACCTGTCAGTTGGAGAACATGACGACATGTGAGGAGACGGACCGGAGAGGGGGGGGGGGGTTGTTTTTGTTTTGTGAACTGCCCTTCCCTCCCTTGCGCACACACCCACACACACACCCACACTTGTGGCATTGCACTGATCCTGTGGGACAGCACCATGGGGGAAGAGGGGAAGACCCCAGGGAGATTATAGGGGTGGGGGATACCCATTTTACTTTTTAAATTGGGAGGGGGGCGGAGGAAAGAAATCAACAAATCCCCATACCTGACTCTTCTGTAAAGGAGACGGAGACAAAAGATACTGGGGTGGGGGGAGCAGAGGATTATGGGAAAGGGCGGACTGCTGGCTTCTGTGAACACAGTATAGATTTGTCTAATAACTGTTTTCACGCCATCACCCTGTAGGTGCATCTGCTTCTCACATTTTAAAAAGGAAAAAAGGTAATTTATATATTAAAGACGGACAAGTGAATTAATAAAATGTTTGCATAACCAAACAGTGCTATAGTGGTTGTATTAGGGGTGGGGGGGAGGGGGCTGTTGTGGTTGTATATGTGATCTTGGCGTGTGCCAAACACAAAAGGAATACTAATTTTTCTAAGGGAGAATCACTAGTTTTTTTTAAGGTCACCGGGCGCAGGGCTGACTAATGGAGAAGGCAGAACATGACTAGATGACTTGCAGTCACCAGAGCTCTAAGCTCCCCCAAAATGCTGATCTCTGTTCAACAGACCTCTCCAAGAACAGCTTTATTTTCCCCCTCCTTTGCTTTTCTGTAACCGTGTGGAGAAACTACCATGAAAACCACTACGCATCAATGAGAACAGGAAAAAATTATTGCAGCATTCATGTTGCATAGCTTTTTCTGTGGTACTTTTCTCCCATTTTTCAAGACGATTTAATCACTTTTTTTCCTCTTGGTTTCATTTTATTTTGAAAGAATGTCAATTTCACTGGATTCAGCACACATTAATCTCACTCCTATTTAACATCACCAAGGCGTTATGAATAAAAACTAATTGAAAAACATTTGCTGCCTGTAAAACAGTTATTGTAAAACAAAAAAGATGTGATTGGCTGTCAATGTGGGTTCTGAAGCAGTCTGGACCATCAGTTGGTTACCCTCAACATAAAGGTGTACTCAGAGTTTGGACTTGTGTGTGCTACAAGCTTCAGAATTCAGCTGCCTATAGGCCTGGGAACTGAGAAATGTGTGGTCAAGGTTTAGGTAGGTAGTGAGGAACTCTGGGAAATCTCTCTTCTGGACTACCTCCAGGAATATATTGGATGCGGTCCGTAACATTTGTTCATCCCTGAAATGGAAAAAGGGGAATTATGGAATGACCTTGTAATTCCAAGGGCAAACACTATTCTGGACATATACATGTACACACATACCCTTGTTTTCACTGCCCTTTTTTCATGAGTTGGAGTTACGGTTGTTCACAAGCAGTGTGTTAGTGAGCACATACCTTTGCCGAGACAACCCAGCAGCTGACAGGTGTGGCATAGCAAGATACTGTTTAAAGCATGCACATGTGCTGGACTGGTCATAATAAAATGCCATGCTGAAATGCGCAGCTTTATAACATCACAATGCCACAGAAGTTTTGATGGAGTGTGTGACTTGCATGCTGGACAGAGCTGTCCACCAGAGCTGTTGCCCATCAATAGAATGTTCATCATGCTACCAAACATCTCTGACTATACACAATTGCTGGAACTTGAAAACATCTCAGTTCTTGCATGGCCTGCATACTTGCCACCCAGCGGCAATGTTTGGGTGCTCTGGATCATTGTGTATGACAGCATGTTCCATATCAATCAACTTCACATGCCAATGAAAGGGCCACAATCAACAACCTGATCAACTCTATGGGAAGCATATACACTACATTGTCAAAAGTATTGGGACTGGGACACTCCTGAATCATTGAATTCAGGTATTTATATAATTTCCATGGCCACGTTTCACGCTTCACCATACCAAGACATTTTGGACAATTTGATGCTTCCTACTTTGTGGAAACAGTTTGGGGATGGTCCCTTCCTGTTCTACAAGCGCACAAAGCAAGGTACATAAAGACATGGATGAATGAGTTTGGTGTGGAGCAGCTTGACTCCTGACCTCTACCTGATACAACACCTTTGGGATGAATTAGAGCAAACACTGCGAGCCAAGCCTTCTTGAATAACATCTGTGTCTGAGCTCACAAATGCGCTTCTAGAAAAATTGTCAAACTTTCCCATGAACATACTCCTAAAACTTGTGGACAGCCTTCCCAGAAGAGTTGAAGATGTTATAGCTGCAAAGGGTAGGATAACTCCATATTAAACCCTCCTATCTATGGTGGTGGATAACAAGACTAGCTGGTCAATTGGTTTAGACCCTTCAATGTAATGTAATTGAAGGATAAAGAATGGGATGTCATTAGCCTTCATGCCATGTAAAGGCAGGCATCCCAAAACCTTTGGCAATATAGTGTATGTTGCACTGCATGTTTGTGGTCACACCAGATGCGGACGTGGTTTTATGTGCCTAACATACTTTTAAGTCTTAGACCTTTGACTCATGAAAAATGGAAGCAAAACATTTTGTATTTCAGAGTGTAATAAGTCATATTTAAGAATATCTCTTCTTAATTTCCTCTAATTCAGAAACAGGCTAACTTTTAGAAACTTAAATGCCCCATAAACTTCAGCATCTGTAATTTGTGGAATAACTGCCATGAAAGTAAAACCATCTCTAAATATTTCTATTTCTATCTGGGACTATTTTCTCCATTCATGCCATGCAAAACTGCCCAAGCCATTAAGCAGATAAGGATGATACTTTCATGTTAAAGGTAAGTATTTCTGGAGAAAGCTTGTTGATATGTAAACTCAATGAAAACAAACACCTCTTCCTTAAGCAATGAATAATGGTGATGTTGATGTGTTAGGTATACCATTTTTTACAGTTCAAGTGGTCTTGTATGTTTGGCCATGTTTTCATCCATAATAACTGGAGCATGTTTGCATTGCACTTCCTGGTCACTTCCTACCAGCCTTGGTGAGAGAGTTCCCTCATCATGTCCTGTGTGAGCTGTGTCACTAGTGCCCTGCTCACAGCTCTGCTGTCATCCTCCAGGTGCGTCTGGTGGCGAATCCACTGCCATATCTACATGTTGAATCAAGTTTGTCACATGCATTTTATCGCAGGCTTGAGAATGACCATTTCACAATGTGAATAAGCTTTATCATGTTAACCACAGAATTTCCGGACTGCCAGGCGTTCATTTTGTCCTATCAGTAATCACTGCAGCTTGGGAAGACAATATATAGACATACAGTATATTAATAGCAATCAGGGTCAGCTATTAGTAAATAGGCTAACTGAGTTCTCTATCTTGATGCTAAAACTAACTCAAATAAATAAATGCTTTCAATGCAATTCGGTAGTCTTTCATATATGTCTTGAAAGAGTCAGACTCCCAGGGAAATAAGCCCCTTGTGGTAAATATGTCACATAGACACAGGGGTCTGTCAGCTCATGGAAATAAAACTAAATTGCAGGAAGTCTAGTCGAGATCAGTGGCATGTGAACCACATTTCCCATTGGGAGCACAGTACTAACGGTACCAAAGGCGTGATAGTTTGCCATTTCGTTAATAAGAATAAAAGTGTTAGCCTACTGAAAGTCTCCCTAAAGCTGTGGCTCTCTGCTTCAAAACGGTGTTTACCAGAGATCCTCACAAGTCATTTTTTGTCAGTCCGTCATTGAGCTAGAGTCCAAGTCAAGTCTCGAGTCTTTGAGCTAGCCTCCAAGTCAAGTCTCAAGTCTTTTGGTCACAAGTCCAAGTCAAGCCTCAAGTTTCATTTGAGTTCTATCATGCCATCTGGTCTGCAGAACTTTTTTTTTCTTCTGCCAAAAAATGTCACACATAGCTCACCAGCATCTAGCAATTAATCCACTATCTTTACATACAGCAGAATATACAGTCGGTATTTGCTGCTGTATTATTTAATTAAAAATATATAATAGAGCAGCAACAACATAAATATGCAGCTACAATAGAGCAAAGGCATGAAAATGAAGAAATTCTGTATTATGGATTAATGTTCTTTTGTCAGGGATGGCTCTGGCTGTAGCCAGTGTTTAAATTGGGATTTTGTATGTGGGGGAGCGCTATTTTTCGTGAATGGGGGGCTATAGGCTATGATGTATTTGATTTGTTATATTAGGCTGCCGCTACTCTAAGGGAATAATCTATATCCACTCCAGCTTCAAATCAAACAAAAAGCCTAGGTGGTGGCTGTTTATCGGCAAATTATAGGTCTACACCAGTAACATTATTTCATACATGTTGACGTCAATGTCTTCTCTAGGTCTTCTCTCAACATCTAAGTAGGCACAAACGATCGCTGTGATCGCTGTTGGAACGTAACTGTAAACATTTCACAGTCTTGAAAGCAGCCATAACCTGCCACTTGAGCTCATAATGCAACCACAGCAAAACTGCAAAATGATATCTGCTCTGTATGCTTAACTGATCTGATCGGTAAAAGCAAATGTATATTGGCCATAGCCTACCTGAAGTTTTAGAATGCACGGATCTCTGCGCAATAACTGCGCAATAATAGCGTAGGCTATATGGACACCTACACGCCCACAAGGCGCTAACCACGAGAGAAGGAAGTATGTTGCACGTTTGATAATAAAGGAGGGAAATTACTTTGTCAGACAATTCCTTTATTAAAAAAGATTGTTCACGAGTCCCAAAACTCGAGTCCGAGTCGAGTCTCAAGTCTTTGGAGTAAGAGTCTGAAGTCAAGTCTGAAGTCACTTCCGTGTCTCAAATCGCGCACTTCACTAAGTACACTTCGGCTAAGTACACTATGCACACTCTGTACTTACTCACGTAAATTTCGAGAGGGTAGCATCGTCTCAAATTGTGCACTTGCCGGACATGACGAACGCAACATTGGATTCTCACCCGCTAAAATAAAATATCTGCAGGCTTATTTTTAGCTCACTTCTTCAAAACAAACGCACATACATTTACTTGTTTGGTAGCATGCACGACAACCAACTACGTAAGTCAACTACCAAATCAGATGTTAAATTTATACTGAGGTATTCGTTGGTAACTAAAGACACGTCTGGCTGTTTGCAGGTCTTGTAAGTCTGTTAAGTAGTCTATGGTTAGCCTACACACTAACATAATGCCGGTGTTATGTGCCTGCTGGTTCCCAAGATAACTGGTTTCCTATCGCGTTCATGTGGTGTGCGCGCTTGTGTTTACTTAACCGCAGCACACATCTGGCAGCAGATTCGTCTAAATTACA
>JAODUE010000001.1:586162-596332 GCA_027564755.1 Amblyopsis hoosieri
GCAACATAGTCATCCTGGCATTTTACCTGCAATGTTACTGCTTTTCATTCATCAGCAACATAGCCATCCTGGCATTTCACCTGCAATGTTACTGCTTTTTATTCATCAGCAACGTAGCCATACTGGCATTTCACGTGCAATGTTACAGGGTCTTGAGGTAAGAAATTGGCAGTAGAACATAATGTATATCGATCCCTGCTCCCATTCACATTTGACCTCGTGAAGGAAGAGTATAGATTACAGGGATAGACTGCGTGTGAAAAGAGCTTAAGAGGGAGATGTGAGAATGTAGGCGGGGGGGGGCACCCGGAGCAGTATTTATTTGCTGAGAGTGTGAGCACGCCTGCATGCCTATCCATATGTCCGTTCCCTGTATTCCTCTTATCTGGCAACCCTTTGTTACCCCATAGAGCAGGAAATGATGGGCGTGTGTGGTTGCTGGCAATTGTTACCATGACTCCTGCTCTCCCTTGGTCGTCCCCTGGGACACTCGTGTGCGTGTGTGCGCGTGTGTTGGCTACCTGCCAGTAAGCAGCTTCCTGTATAGCAGACAAGACACTTCCTGTGGCCAGAGGAGGGGATAGTTGAAAATGCAGCTTCAGACCTCCCTAGTTTGGGAGAGTAGACCTTTCCGACTCAGGCTGTAAGACCCGCCCCCATTGGTTACGTTTGCTAATGTCCCACAAACTTTTGCAGCTTGTGGGACATTCTTATTCTCTCTCGTATTTCTAATAATATTGCAGTGTGCTTCTTGTCAAATTAGTCTACCGTGACACTATAGCCATCTCTACTTCTTTAGTCAAGCATATTTTACGCTATCTTACTGTACCTTTAACAGCCGTGTGTTTGTTGATGTTGTTCAGTTCAGTCGCCTCCCACAAGCTTTTAATCCACTGTAATTTTAGTTTAGCCAACTGTGTTTTCTGGTTTGAAAATAGGATGAGCTCCCTGCTGTACGGTACCGTACTGCAAACTATAGTCTGGCATATCTGGTTGAAATTGCACATTATATATACTACCCCGTGACATAGTATGTACAGACATACAACCCCGTGGCGTACGCACACACATCTACACACACACAATACCCTGGTGAGATGTTTAATTCAGTGCATAAATCTGGATAGGCTATGCTTCATACTGTACATGTTTTCACCAAGACACAAGTCCATCTGGGGAGCCGTCCATCGAAACCGTTCGAAAAGGGCAGGCACTTTGAATAAAGAGTTGTCAGTTGATTGGGTCTCTCTGTCATTATTGCTTTCAACTTGCTTTCCCACTGTCGGCACACCTAAACCACGCCCGTAGCTGCCAGTATGACGCTTAGCCTCGCGAGACCATCCTGATCTCCCGAGGCCAAGTCTGGCTAGGCTACACGCGTCACCATACATTTTCACCAAGCCTCTTCTCCCCCCGCAGACCCATTGTGTGCAACAACGCTGGAGGCCGCCAGGAGGAGGCAGCGTGGCGAGCACAAGCTGGTACTGAGCTTTGCCCCCAGAGGAGCATGAGTTATGACCTCGGTGGTGCTGGTCGACAGCGGGGGGACAGTGGTGGAGTATGTCACAGCCATGGAAGACCTGGAGCAGGTGGGCAACACACGCACGCACGCACGCACGCACAGTTCTTCTCTGAATAAGTTATTATGTAAAGCGAGCCAGATTTAGCGCCAGGTGTGACCTCATTTCTGGTGTTGTAATGGAGCACCTCTTACCAGTCCTTCCACACCAGGTCGATCAGCATGTGTGTGTGCGCCGTGGCAAATTGTCTGACCAAAGAAGGCCTCGAAGGTGAACTGAGTGAAGTCTCTCTCGGTGTGCTAAGCTTTTCATACACCCCTTATCGTGTGCATGCTCACATCACGCCATAGACGTCCATGAAGGCCATGATGACGCCTAGACGCACATTATCAAGACATAACACTTTAAGATCTGGTTCGTGACCTGGGTCACTCTTTAACATTAGAACTATATGCTCTTATATAGAGTCTCAAGTAAGCCATATGCTTCCACGTGGGGGTGGGGGATGCAACACTGCTTCCCATTCTCTTTTTCCTTCATCCCCCTGTTCCTCGCCACACTTCCCTGCAGGTTGACGAGTGTGAGCTGGATGTGGAGTTTGAGGGAGAGGTGGAGGAGGGCCAGTGTGAGGTGGAGGCCTACGAGGAGGAGACGCAGGAGGGAGAGGAGTACGCTGCGGTGGTAGTGGAGGACGTGCCCAGTGCCGCCCTGGCAGAGGAGCAGGGCTTCTCTGCCCAGGTGCTAGTGTACGATGACAGGGCGTATCTGATGGAGGAGGTGTGCGATGAGCTGGAGCTGGAGACCCAGGAGGAATCAGGTGAGATGCTGTTTTATTAAAGGCAGGGTCCGACATTCTCGAGAACGCTTGCTTATTTTGAGTTCAAATCAAAACAAACTCCATTAGAAGCTCCGCCCCAGGGTCGGCGCCACGGAAGAGGCATTGACGGGGCCAATTGAACACAGGCTATTATGTTTGGTTATTTTTTTTGCATGGTGCCGTGGACATAGCGGTCGTAACTTTGACGGGCCACTCTGGAAATCTACCTATTCTATTGGATGGGCAGTCCAACCATGTTTTTCACAGTAGCTTACCTTTCTGCGACGCCGCTGATCTCAAAATAACACCAAACATTGCATTTTTCTTCAGCATCAATTCAGCCTCTGCATGCTAGTTTGCATCCATTTTCAAAATAACTATATGTAATGGAGCCGGCGAGGAAGACGCGGAGTTTTCTACCTGCCCGAACACGGAAATCTTAACTGAGCCGTTAAGGAGAAAAAAAATAGACAGGCAACGAGCCGGCTTCACGCAATGCAAAGTAAATAAAGAGCTCCCCTTGGTTGCCGTGGTTATTTTAACACGGGCCTAAATTGACAGGAGACCTATATCTCAATATCTGACGGTCATCTTTATTATGGGTGTTGCTCCTGCTTGCAGCAAATACACAAAGGTTGTCATGCACACAGTGCGTGAAGACTATTTATAAATAATCGCAGGCTTTTGCGGTTACATACGCACAACGCTACATCGCCGTTTCGACCGATGCGGTTAATCGTGCAGAACCTACACTCAACACAACAAAGAGCAACACAATAAAGAGCACAATACACTAGTACACGCAACACAACAAAGAACATAATACACTATTACACTGCACTGGCCGGTTGACAGCATTTCTGCATCAGCAAAAGGAACAATGACTTCATGCTGTGTTGTCATGTGACAATGGAGGTGTTCAGTTGTCTTGTTTTGTGATTACTGCTGCGCTGCAATAATTCTATCTGTCTACTACTGGACAAGTTAGTTGTTTGCCAATTTCGTTGTGGCGTAATTTACTTATTGGCTTGTGAACAGAATATTGCCATTTTAGGCTGTATCTTTAGCACATGTCAATCCATAGCTCTCACTGTACTGTCAAAAGCTCTCATAGCAACCATTTTAAAGATTATTGTTAAGCATGGGTTTGTAGATCAGACATTATTTACAAAGACCATATGCAGTCCATAGCATAAATCCTTATGCATTGAGTATTTTTCTCTATGGATTATTTTCTTTGTAGGCCATGTATATTGATTGTGTCACTATTCATTTATTGTGTTTCTCCAGATATAGGCTACTGCTTATTGCATAATTAACGTAATCATGTATCATGACATGGAATAGTTTATTAGCCTGCACATCTAGATGATGAGTTAATGTATAATATATGTAATCTGTGTGCATGTCTATGGTTTTACATCATTACACTATTTGTTATAGGGATAATATTTTACATTGTTATTAAATAGTCATATAGAGATAATAGAGAAGGCCTTGGGCAAAGGCTTGTGCTCTGTCTTTTTCTAAGCAATTGCTGCCATCTTGTGGACATTACAGCATAGTGATTTCCTATCATGTGGAAATTATATTTAAGATGTACTATAGAATAGGACCATTCATTTAATAGATTGCTGTTGTATATGTAGGCATGTGGGAAATTGTATAAATAAAGCTATACACTTGTGTAACATGCCCAGGTTCGTCATAATGTTCTACCACTTAATTCTACCTAAGAAATATAAAGTGCATGGCATGAAGGAGAAAAAAATTAAAAGATTTGGTGTAATTTCAGAATATTCTATTGTAAAAGTAATATTTGTGAACCTGATTTAATAAAGACATTCAGGGCATTGTCATCATTGAAGAAAGACCACTCCCACCAGGATAGAAACGTTTCATCATAGGACAGCTCTGTATTGATTTCCCTCTAAGGGGAAAAGTGAACCCACTTACTTAAGAGCTATAATGTGGTTGTAGATTAGGTTTGATTGTATTTTAATTTGTCCCTAGGGTGGTCATTTAATGTTTTTATATAGGGCATATGTAATAGGAAGACAGCATTTGCTTTTGGGTCAGGAATACATTTGATAGGACATGAAGGAAAAGTTAAGTAGTTACTTGTTAATAGTGGGCCTATACATCGCAATTCTCTAATAACAAACATGTTATTACACTGCACTACATTTAATATAGCACACATTTTTGGATTCAAGTTCACACGTTGTGATTTGATAAGCAGTGATTTGCTTCCTGTTATTTTTGTTGACGTCCTATCTACGTAAGAGCGCAGAGGGAGTGCGCTTTAGGATTTCCTGTGTATGCTATAGTTGCGGAAGGTTACAACCTCGCTGTTGTAATGTGGTCTAGTTGAATTTGAGATTTCCTTTAGCGGCGGAATGATATGAGCTGCTAGCTACCAATGCAGTTCAGTGAGAAGTCAATGTGAATCTGCAGCAAGGGAGAACATGGCGACTTCACTGCATGAGGGGCCCGCTAATCAACTCGATCTGCTCATTAGAGCAGGTAATGTTTTACGTGTCAGAAATATTGATCTGTGTGTTAGCGTTAATCATTTCTAGGGGTTTTCCCGGCGACCGCTGTGCCGCAATCATCTAAGTAGTTTCGTTAAGTAATGGAGGGCAATCAGGAAGTGATCACCTTGGTTGTAACCTGCATGGCGTTACTACATTATTACTTTAAAACAGGGTTATAATTAAAGAAAATGATCGCCGTGTTTGTCAGCATGCACGCATTAAGATGAATATGCACGGATGCCCCTTTGCACATTAGCGTATTTGGTTTTTATTTTGTGTGTGTTTTAAAGATTGGTTTGCAGTCTGGGTCTGTAAACCAGGAAGTGTGCGGATGTTGTCTTTCCTACGTCTTTGCCACGCTGTAGGAGTCAGAAGGACATGTGGATTTATTTTTACCAACATTATCCCGTATGAATATTAAACATTACATCGTGTATGGTTTAGGTGTCCAAAATATATATCGCTGTGCATTAGTTTCCCCTCCTAAAATAGACAGTGGTTTCCTGCAAATGGTCGCAGAAACGGTCTAAACATTGCAATATGTAAAGTTTTGCAATAAATGTCATAAGTGCGATGCTGTTGTGTGTTGGATCATTTAACCATTAAAATGTCGCTATGTTAAATATACAGATATTTGCTTATGATGGTGTTTTTGTTGTACGGCGTGGGGTGGGTGGCCTGGCAAAATCTTTCTCCCTGGGAAATGAGTTGTTTCGAGCAGTATTTCAGCACTTGGTCATTACTATAATTAAATGCATATTTTGGCGTTGTTTGCTGCTAGAGTAATTTGTATTGCACAGTGGGGATTGTGAATATGTGTACGTTTTCTAAATAAACTGCACATTTAAAAGTAATTTTGCAGAAATCGTTGGCGGAAGCATTGTTTCGCAAGGGTGGGGCGTACATTTGATTGACATGGGTAGTAATCCAACGGGGTTTGCGAGGAATTGAAACTCCTTCTTGTGACCAATAGGAGTGTGCTAGGGGCTGGCTGGTAGTCTGAAGACCAACCAATAACTTACAGGGCGGGGGCTCAGTGACGGAAGGATATGTTGTATCTTTGAAGAGAACTGGAGGGAAAGGATAAAGAGTGTAAACACGGAAGTCCGAAGTGGCCGCACTACTTTTTCCTCAGACTTTCAATTCTTGCCGCTATTAAGTGGCATGTAAATATTTAATATATTTGCGTTTTGATAAATTCAAATAATTGATGTACTAACGATATTTAGTTTTATTTAGATGTTCACCTCTTGCGAGTTTAATAATAAACACTTAAGTGTACATTTGTGTTAAGAAGCTAGAACGGGTTTAATACAGCATGTCAATCTGTCATTTAATGGCTTCTGTTTGGTTTAATATACAGTATTCTTGGTTAGTTGCAATGGTAGCTCAGTAGCATATAGGGTCTCTGCTGTCTCACATACAGTGTCCTATTTGTTTCTGTGATGGTCTGAATAAGTGGTTTAGTCTAAAGATAGATACTTCGTTGGCCTATGCAAAGCCTGTTCCTTCAGTAAGATGGCCTAACATGGACAGTGTTCGGTGTAACATGATCCAGTGTCTCCCACCCTTGATTGACAACAACAGCAGGTGCCCTGCATTTCTTCTCATGGAGCCAGATGGATGGCACACCATTTCCCCTACAGGCCAAATTTAATTTCAATAAAACAATATCCCTTTTCTGGCTGTAGACGTATATAGGTCAAATGTTAAATATTGTATAATAATTCTAGTAGTATTCTATTATAGAATTTGTTAGAATTGGGTCAGTCTAGTATTTGTTTTAAACATTACTTATGCCCTATCACTCTTGATATTAAAGGTATAGTCAGTAACTACAAGCTAATTGTAAGCTAATCAATTTTTTTTTGTTGGTCAAACTCACCAAATATATCCTTGCATTTTGCTATTTTACCGTTCTCTGCGTGCTGAAAAAATAATCCGGTACTTCTACACAGCCCTGGCTCCTTAAATAGAAACATAAACAGACTAACACTGAATTTTAAGTTTGCAAGCATTCACAAACTTCTCTTGACTAATCCTGCCTTTAATTAAAATGTCTGTACATTTTTTAAAATTAATATCTTCATTATCTTTTAGCTGTGGAATAAAAGCCAAAAGTGTATTAAGCTTCAGCTGTGTGTGTAAGGAGACCTAATAAGGAAAGTGGTTTAGAGTTTTTTTTTCCTTTGTGAAAAAAGTTGCATTGTCTCACGACCAGGTTTGTAATGCTTTATGGCTAAGATTTGACGTGTCCCAACAGAACTGGGTGTGACACTAGGGGGCGCCAAAGTGTTTCTCTTTATGTGTAGAGGCGAGTTACACCAACTATTATATAGTTCTATGGTTACACCACGCTGTTAAAGGTATAGTCAGCTATTGCAAGCTAATTGTAAGCTAATAGCAAGCGTTCTCTAGAGAAACTAATCCTGCCTTTTTTTTAATTAAGTGTAAAACGGTGTGATTGTTTTAAACCAAATTCTTAAAGCAGGCAAATCAATGTGGTTTTCAGTGGAGGCTTCTGTCCACGGCAGCAGCATCCTCTGCTGCGACAAGACCTTTGAGGCGGCGGAGGCACTGCTGCATATGGACTCACCCTCCAGTCTTAGGAGTGACCGTAGTCCAGGTAACGTCAACTGTGTGTGTGTGGTCTTGTGTACAATACTGAAGCTCATGTATGTCTGTCTGAAATGTCTTTCAATCCCACATTTTAAGATGTTCTGATGAGAGCAGTTTGAATTCTCTTGGAACAAATGTCCCACTCATAACGTTTCCACTCTCCCCCGCCCAGATGTATTTGTCCCACCGTGCGTCTCAACGCCGGACTTCCTCCACGCGGCCATGCGGCCTGACATGATTACGGAGACCGAGGTGGAGGTGTCCACGGAAGGGTGCTGTGAAGAGGAGGACATGCTCGAGGAGCCGGAGCCTGACCACGAGCCAGTTAAAAAGAAGAAAGGTACGTCTGTGAGATGACAATAGAGCAAGGAAAGCCGTTTACATTTGAAGTCATTGCACAGTTTAAATAAAATGGTGACTTTTCCCCTTCCTGTTAGATGTACTAATGTATATGGTTATTGTATACTGAATTGCTTAAAGGCAGCAAGCTTCTTGGTTGTCACATTACATCACAGATTAATAATGTTATTGATTAAGAGATAAATTGGTTTTTGAAAAGTTTTAAAAACGAGCCCTAAAATAATATATGTAGTGTCAGAACCATGATTGGTAACACCTAAGAGGTAAGGTCTATAACCGTGCAGTTTTAAAAGGAAAATGGCAACTGTAAGTTGTGTTTTAACCCAATCGCAGAACTCATCAGCTATCTCAGCTAGCTCAGACGATTAAGCCTGTGGGCTAGAGGGTTAATATTTTGTGGATAGTTCTGGTGTAATATGGACAAAGACCTTCTCTTCTGTTTGCTAGTCGTTACAGTCTGACTTGAGATGCAAGAATAGAACATCTTTTAACCGCCCTAGTTGATACTATTCAGACCACAAACGGTAACCTGAATGCTTCCGGTACCAATATCTTGTGCAGCTGCCTACGTATTTTGCATATTTATATGCAGATATCTGTTTATAGGGATTATATTTGACCTAATAAACCAGTCTCAATCTAAGAGCTCAAATTTATATCGTAAGAATTATTGTTGACTTTACATGTTCTGTCATTGCAGCTGGGCGCAAGCCAAAGATTCACCAGTCAGCTATGGCCAACGGTGTTTCTGACCTGGGAATTAAAAAAAAACCGCGTGAAGGAAAAGGTATATAATAAATATAATTTACAATAGTTTTTGGCTGTAATTAATGAATTGCTCACATCTGATAAGCTATTAGTTTTCCTCATAGATGAGTTTCAAAAACCAGTACGTGTAATATTTACTGGTAATTGATGGTAAACTGATGGTTTGTATTGATTACACATATGATCTAAAGCAATGGGCAGAGTACACCAATACATAGCAAGAGTGGTGCATGATCTTTAAGCATGCCTATAAAGTACACAGGCAGCCCAGCAGCGCGCTAACCCGTGTCTGGTGTGTAGCGGGCAGCACCACGTACCTGTGGGAGTTCCTGCTGGACCTCCTGCAGGACAAGAACACGTGTCCCAGGTACATCAAGTGGACGCAGAGAGAGAAGGGCATCTTCAAGCTGGTCGACTCCAAGGCGGTGTCCAAGCTGTGGGGGAAACACAAGAACAAGCCAGACATGAACTACGAGACGATGGGACGGGCACTCAGGTGAAGAGAGAAGTGTGTGTGTGTGTGTGTGTGTGTGTGTGTGTGTGTGTGTGTGTGTGCGTGTGCGCGCACCAGGGTGTGTCAGCTATTAGCGTTGCAGTAACCCTTTTTTGAGTAAATGGAGGTTATAACTGTCGTCTCTCCAGGTACTACTACCAGCGGGGCATCCTCGCCAAGGTAGAGGGCCAGCGGTTGGTCTACCAGTTCAAAGACATGCCCAAGGATATCGTCATCATCGACGACGACGACGACAAGGCAGACGCTGCGGACGATATGATTCGCTCCGGTGCGGCGCCCGCGTCCTACGAGCGCGTGCCGCCCCCACCCGACGTGCTGCTCCAGGTGACGGAGCTGTCGTCCTCCAAGAAGCCCAACATCCTGAGAGGAGCGGGCCGCGCGGCCCCTCTCCCGCACCCGCACGGCCCCAAGGGCAGCAGCGGGACACTTGTGGGGCAGGTGGGCGGCGTGGCGGGCGTCCAGAGGATCGTGGCGGTCTCGGCGTCACCGGACGGGAGCCAGGCGCAGCACTCTCACACGGCCATCATCTCCACCGCCTCAGGCCCACGGTGAGCGGTGGTCTAGTCCTGCTCATCAGAAGTACAACTCTGTACTGCTGAATGTCTGATGCATAGACCCCCTGTAAGCTCGACAGCACCTTCCAGAAGTGGTACTGTCGATTCCCATCGGATGTTAGCATTGTCATTCAGAAGTCTGTTTCTGTAATTCCGGTGCGACGCTAGTGTCCTGCTTTATTTACTAATTTAAATTTTTTCCTATTTATTTTAAAGCAGTAATGGTAGCCTACTTATTTAGCAGATTTATCAATGCAGAGGTGGTTGTCAGAGCCTAAAGGCCCTTATACACCAAGCGCGACGCAAAAAAAAAGACGGTTAATTAAATGCAATATAGTAAATTACACCATACACATACAGCGCAAATGTTAGCAATGCGACATATTTTATTCGCTTCATGGTCGATTAAAATACAGTATCTCACAAAAGTGAGTACACCCCTCACATATTTGCAAATATGTGAGCATATCTTTTCATGTGA
>JAODUE010000001.1:604770-620194 GCA_027564755.1 Amblyopsis hoosieri
TGGGAACGTCTCGGGGTCCCCCAGTCAGAGCTTGCTGATGTTGCTCGGGAAAGGGAAGTTTGGGGTCCCTTGCTGAAGCTGCTGCCCCACCGACCCGACTCCGGATAAGCGGGAGAAGATGGATGGATGGATGGATGGCTATTAAGTGTCGTTAACTGCCGCTTCAAGGCATTGGGAAGTCGGTCCTCGTTTACTGCAGTGGCCGTTGTCCTTACAGGCACTTTGCTGTTTGTCACCGAAAAACGACAGGCTACAACACCAGACCACTACCCAGTTCCCCAAGTTCAGGACTTTTTAGCCTGGTTGCCAGCAAAGTAATTTTCTAAAGGTGGACCTCATCTGCTGTTACCACCAGGTTATTCCCAAGACTGCTGTCATCACCCTGTTTGGGGTATTTGAGTTTCTTCGCATGCCTTTTGACCTGAAAAACGCAGCACAGACTTTCCAATGGCTGATGGACAGTGTTTTGCGTGACTTGCCATTCCTTTTTGTTTATCGACTTCCTTGGCCACTGTCACAAGCGATGGGGCAGATCCCCTTGCTGTTCTCACAGCCGCCCACGGTCAAGGAGTTTTTAGACATCTCCTCTCATGCCTCCCCTACAAGGCGCTCAAAGGTAATTATGCCAACCATGCTGTGAAATGGATAGATGAGGGAGCTAAAGCATTCACTGACTCTAAGGGGGCATGAGTGTGGCCATGCTATCCAACCCGTCTCCTGCTGCACCCATTGCCATCACAACAGATGCCTCTGACTATTCTGTTGGTGCTGTTCATGAGCAGGTAGTCGATGGCATTCGACAGCCCCTTGCCTCTTTTAGCAGCCGGCTGCATCCTGCCAAAAGGAAGTGCAGAACGTTCGCCCGAGAGCTGCTTGGACTCTTCCTGGCCATACGACACTTCTGTTTCTTGCTGGAGGGCCGGTCGTTCATGGCCTTTGTAGACCACAAGCCTCTCACTTTTGCTATGGCCAAGCCTTTGTTAGCACGGCAGTGGCGTCGGCTCTTTCTCTTAATTTCTGAGTTTACGACGGCCTTTCATTATGTGGCAGGGAGAGATAATCAGGTGGCAGACTGTCTCTCTTGCAATGTCACTGGAGCACTTGGACCAGGCGCACGATGCTGATGTCTAGGCATAGAGGACGGCCATGGTCTCCTTTTGGCAGCACCGGTGTCATACTGCTTTGTGACATTTCCACAGGCCTATTGGGCCAAGTGGTTGGCACCGGCAGGTGTTTGACGCTATAAACAGCCCATTCCACCCTGGCATTAAAGTGTCACAACATCTGGTGGCAGCAAGTTTGTCTGGCATGGGCTCAAAAAGGACATCCGCGACCAGCTGCCTGCGTCGAATGCCAACGGGCTTAAGTGCACTGCCACTCCAAGGTTTCACTGGAATCTTTACCGGAGAGACGTTTTGACCACGTGCATGTGGATTTGTTGGGCACTTTACCTCACTCACAGGGGTTTACTTACCTCCTCACAGGGGTTTACTGCACCACACAGTGGCCCGAGGCCATCTCCCTTCTGTTTCCACTGCCGGGCATTCCTGGGCACGTGGGTTGCCCGGTTTTGTGTACCTTCCGATATCCCATCAGACCGTAGCTCACAATTCACATCAGATCTGTGGAATGCTGCCGCCAGAGGCCTTGGTGTAAAGGTACACCGCACTACAGCCTAATTAGACTATGTGAGTGCTTTCATGAGTGATAGGTGATGTTAGGCTTGGGGGAGGGGGATGGACATAACTTAGATTAAGTTCTGTCAAAGCCACAGGGAGCCACTGTAGAGGGGCTCAAGTGCCACATGCGGCTCAAGAGCCGCAGGTTGCAGACCCCTGCTCTAGAAGATGGTGACCAACCAGGCCTAATTGCTTTGAGAAATCACTCATAGTAATGATGCATGGACAACAAACTGCCAAGTTATCCTTCTGAACTTTAAAATTGATACAAAGGCTCAGAAAGTACATTTGGCCATGCTTAAAATAAGACAAGATGGGACAAATCTATGTAAGTAGCCTGGGGGGTAAACTAATTGGATTATTTTTTTTTTAGCAGGAACCAGAGACAATTTAGGTTCAAAGTAATTGTAATTCCTGTGGACAGCAGCCATCTTTTGGGGAGAAATATAACTGTGTAATTGGTAATCACTTGTCTCATTATTTACTGCACATGTGAGGAGAGAAGAGCGGAGAGAGAGAGAACCTAGGACACAGATTGCTCAGTCTACCTCAATCGCCTCGGCTGACTGCATGGATTTTCATGTGTTGTACACTTGTGTTGAACTTGTAAGTAAACTGGCCAGATACAGTAGCTCTGTCTAACAAACCTGAGATTGTGTTGCTTGCTACAGCAACCTGCTGTAAAGATGGAGCAGGCTGTCCACGGTAATATGTGTCGCATCAGCACAGAATGCCACACACACAATGTGTAGTTGACACAACACAATGGATGCGCCAGTCATTTATTATCTGGCCCATTTACTCATGGAACATACTGTAGTTTGCATATATATTATAATTATATATATATAATTCTGCCACAGATTAATATACAGTATAATAATACATGTATTTATTATACACGTTTTAATTTATATAAAATTCTTATTACTATAACATTACAGTGTACATACAAAGTGTGAAATCCACTCTATGTTTATGTCTATTTTCTGTAAATTAAGTATGTGGTTAATCATTCCCATTTCCATAGCAGACAGATGGGCTTTAATGTTACTGGTAGTGGAATAGACAGGTTAATGCTGTGTGCATTTGTTGTCAATAGCAAATTAAATAGAAAATGAGTGTATGCAGGTGTATTGATGGGCCGGAGAATGTTATGTGTGTGAATGCATACCTTCTGCATCAACAAATGCCATTCAATAATAATAATAAAAAAAGAAAACTTCTGTGACCATCTCCCATATATCCATGTTTATATAGATGACATCTACCCTCAATAATAACTTGCAGATGGAATATTTGAACAATTGATATTGGAAAGTTCCAACTTTAAAACAATGTGTTTGCACATATCCCATAGACAATATGATGGAATAGAGTGACAAAGGTCACTAGGTCTGATACATGAATCAGGATATAGCATACATGGATGTTTCTTTCTTACTTAGTTCCTGTTTGTTGCTATAGCACTCTGAAAACACTCTTGGGTATAAAATACATTACAGTGTGCAACCAATTAAAACCAGAGCCTCAATCTCAGATCAGCAGGAGAGAGATAGAGACTAGTGGTTAGTGTGGCTCCAAGCTGAGTTCAACCCACATGCCCGGCCTACCTGTAAGCATTCTGGAGCAATGCCTAACCCCTACCTACTCCTTGCTATGCTACTTGTAATTGTACTCATTGTAAAGTGATTTGTCAAAATGGCCTCCTTTCCCTGACCAACTGTAATGAGCACGTGGAGACTCAAACGTTAAGGGTGCTTAACTTAACATTCTAATGTACCTTGTGTTTGGTCTCCTTATATTAGTCCACATCAGAGTTATTTGTTACAATGTGTCTTCCTTTTAATTTAATTTAGATTTTACATTGCAATCATTTAGTGCAAACCACTATGCAAATTAAGTGATGTGGAAGTGCGTTTATTGGCCAGATATTTGTTTATCAGTCGTGCAGCAAAAATGATGGATTGTCAAACATGCTGCTTTATTTGATTATTTTATCTGGCAGTATTTCTAGCTGCATATTGGTAGAACATGACTGTCTGTTCACACTTTAGACAAACAGCATTATTCTGTGTGTATTTCTGACATGGAAAATGAATGCTCTCACATTGTGTTCTGTCAGAAACGTGTCTACACGGCTCATTGTTTTATTTAGTCATTAATACAATTATGCATAATGTGTTTTTGTCCCATTTATTATTGTCTTATTTGATTATTTTACATCCGACATTTCCATGAACTGGTTGGTTCATAATATTTCAGAACTTTGTTTTTTGAAGATCATCTGAAACGTAGCGATGTCCGATATGACCAGTAAAAGGATTTCATTTACTGTTACTGTACATGAGAATGCGTAGGAAGCAAGGCTGCTTAACACAATCATCGTAAATCAGAATGGAAATACTTGTTAGTTAGAGCAATATTTGCCACACTAAAAGCTTAAAAATCCTTTAAAAATATATAAATATATCAATATAACATTACAAGCGTTAACTTACCCAGTGACTATATACAGAGCTGAAAATAAAGGAACATTTTCCATAATACCTAGGTAGACGTGATTTGCTGTGACCTTTTAAAAGGGATATGCCTGTGACGTTGCATCATTATGTTCTGTTGTCTGAGCGTGCAGTAGGCTACTCCTATTTGTGAGGAATAAAACAAAGATAAAAATTATGGAAGGTGGCGATCATCTCAGCAGCAACCAACAGAAGATGCTTCCTTTGATGTTGGAAAGGGCTATCGAGGTAATTATTGTGTAACCATGAATAGGCTACGTGTTTTGTTCGTATACCTCACAGGAATGTGCTTCATGTTTATTTGCTTTAATTCCATTTCAATTTCAATTATGTCTATCTTAAGGTTATCCACATTCTTCACTACTTGAATAAACTGCAGTTCACCCTGTCTTTCTACGGGTGGCCTTTTTCCTCATTCTATACCGTTTGTGTCCTTGTTGAGTTTCTGCAGATGAAAGTTGTTAGGAGATCATATTGGCCTCCCAAGAAGTCAGTGTGGGAGTTTGGCTATTACAATACTATTATGTGGACAAGACGGGGGAGCATGATACATTCTGAGCCCTTAAGAGAACGTGCAGGTGGCAAATGGGTAACTGAGATATGAGTTGATGTTTCTATTTTTAGAAATAGCCAGATTGATTTGACATAGGGGGACACCATATTGCTACAATTGCTCTTTCCTCAGTTTGTACTTTCTTTAGGGATGTGTTCTGTGTGTAGACCAGTTCCAGGACAGGACCTTTGCCCCTGCATCATGTCCAGTGTCCACAATGTAGGCCTAGTAATGGCATGAGAAGCATGTGGGGCTATTTTCTACAGTCACCACATGAATAGATTACTATTTATTACTTTAATTTTGCACCATTCTGTCAACTGTAAAGAAGTAATATTGTTTATTCAGCTATCTGGAAGTGTTTCTAAACTGTTCATCAGTACTATAGAATCCATTTTCATAACTGGAAATACATAAAAGCCAATTTCATAGATTCTTTCAGGACAAATGATACATTTATAAAATGCAGGTCTGGAGGCACTGAAGCTTAAACTCTGTACCCACCTCCCCAACAGCCCAGTACTAGCTGTCCATCTGAGCTTTCTTAGTCTCTGATCTTTCTCAGTGCACACAGCCATGTCATAGAACAGGGCAAAGCTGTGCTCTGCTGCATGCCTGTCGTTTCTGTCATCACAACAGAGGCAACGGTCTGTTGGCCCACCTGTTCCCAAACAGGAAAGGCACCTTGGCTCCTGTCAGGACAAACTTTCTTCACATTTTCATAGCATTTTTTCATTGTCTAAATCAGGAACACAAGAACACTTTTAAACGGCCTGCAGGTGAAATATCCTTGGAGACAGGGGTGCTATGTCAGCTGAAACCACAGTGCATTGAACAGGTTCCTGGTGAGGAATGATTGTTTCTGCAGGCCTACATGACGCACACTAAGGCTCACCAAAAACCTATTCTCCCGTGTCTGCTGAGCTTACTGGAGTTAGCTGCCCACTGTATATGACTCATCGTTGGCCCTGAGGAGCCAGTAACGTCACGTCTTAGGAAGAACAGCCTTTCACACAGACAGAGGAGAGTGTGCTCTGTTGGGTGGCCTTGTGCAGTGTAACGAGCTGTGTGCTGTGTGCACCCATCCAGTGAAATACAGAACAGTGAAAAACTGCACAATTGACCAGGATTTTGTTGTTGGTCAGTTGCACAATCACTTTCCCCTGCCTAGCAACCGCCAACAATGCGCCTGATCACACCTCGTTATGACACCCACACCCATGGGCACTGCATTTGCCAAGTGCATTTGCTATTTAAACAACATGGGCACTGGATGGGAATTAAACAACATTGGCACTGGATGGGAAAATTACACCAGGAACTATTAGGGCAACAAGGAACTTTCTGTATTTCCATCTAATTATGTTACCCTTTAAACTGAGGCCTTAGAGATAGTATGACCTGGTTGTCCTTTCAGCTAGTTTACCTGATACAATACAAAGATATATGGGAGTGTCTAAAGCATGCTTACATGCTCATGTAAGCATGGCAAATAAGCACTTTAAAGAGGGTCACCTTTCTGGGCTCAGAATTTGGTTTTGTAGCAAATTGTGCATTACTTCTAGAGAGAATGCAGCTTACGTCAAACTACAGCACAGTACCCCAATGGGATACTGTGCCTTTTTTTTCAAGTGCATGTTGGAAACAAACTGTTCTGACAATTCCTCTGGGTCACTTTATATTGAGAATGAAGCAAGTTGTTCTTGAGTGACACTGAACTGGGGGAACCTCATTCTTATGGTGAAGAGGTAAACTCTAGCGCTCAGAAAGGAGCTGCTAGTTACCATTCAAGTATTAAATATGGTGGAATTGTGCAGCTGAAGCATCATATTTGGTCTTGATATTTTATGGTTTGTTGCTGTTAAGTAAACTGTACTGGGCATTCATTCATTTTCTAGGCCTACCAACATTAAATAAAGACTTAACATCACAACAACTTAATACCAATGAGTTGAAGTTTGATATCTGGTGCTGGTGACATTTAGCCAAGTGGGTCAATGGGGTGCTCGTTAATGTCATAAAATGTGGCACTACTGGTGTTCTGTGATAACTTAAAACTTGATGTTATTTTTCCATGAACTGCAAATTAAATTGTTATATTATCTCAGCAGTGGAACGTGTATTGTCAAAACGTGTTTTTTTAAAGTTATAATTAATTATTTTGACAAAAAAACAGAATTATTGTTATAATTACGGTTATAATTATTGAGCATAGTATTGGATCCTTTGTAACTCAAACAATGGCACGTTTGTCTAGACTACAGACTCACCTGTGATGTCTGTTATCCTTCAATATGTACATCGTACATCCTTCCTGTATGTCATCATGTGAGCTCTACTGTCTAGTCAACGTGTCTGAGCCTCCCCTGCCTCCATCTGATTCTTATCTGTGGCAGGCAGCTTTTGAAGCTGCTTCGCAACAAATGGAACATTGATTTACATTTAGATGGAGTTCATCAAAGTTCAAAATGACACATTCTGCATGAGTTTATTTCTCTATGAAATAGCAAATAGAAGTATGAAGAGAAGGGTTATGACTGAGTATTGTGATCTTTGGCAGTGAATGAACTTAGTGACATTGTGAGATATAGAGGGAAAGAGACTAGGGCATTAATTTGTCTTATTTTTAGAATAGCTTGTTGTTGATACAAGACAAAAGCTGTGGGCAAATACATGAACTCTGGTCCCACATTCGCGGGCGTTGCTACATACTGGATAATGATGGTGGGTGGGTGAGAATGGTTTGGGGTTCTGACTTCTCTACTCTTGCTTACCCATGGCCCTGTGTTCCCTGCATCACACCGCATCATTTTGGTTATGTCAAGTAGGATTTTATTTCAGCTGAGCTCAGAAGCGCATCAGGTCATTTAACAGCCTCTCTTGTCTCCTGCTTGCATCTTTTCAATTGACTTGCCTTTCTCACTCTGCCTATCCTCTTGTACATGTTTTTACTACCTGTCGGTTCTCTCTCCCTCTGCCCCTCTCTTTCTGGCATTGTTTTTACTCAGCAAGATTTGTCATTCCAGCCTGACAGTGGCGTCTAGCCTAATGTAGCATGTGATTAAATTCCAATGACTCCCTGCATTTATGTGTTTGCCTCCTGCACTTTGTTTAGCAGCTAGCATCACAGTGGTGTATATTGGTTGACCATGTAAAAAGTGTTAATATTTCTCTGTGCTGCTTGAGCATGTGGTGGGAATCATATGCGGAGCATTTTTTTAACTGTGCTTCTAAATCTTTGGCTGTGCTACTATTTTAAAAATACTTAGTTTATACTTAGGGTCAGGTGTTCCTTGGGAAAAAAGTGAGAGTAGAGCCCTGCACAGGAAAGGTTCCACCCCTCACCCCCCCTCTCTCACACACACACACACACACACACACGGTTGACTTCTTTTTAAATTTTACTTGGGTAGATTTATATGCTGATAATATTATTTAAAGTGCAACTTGTAGGTTAAAATGTTCACTAAATTTAAATATATTATTACTTAGAAATTAATGTTTGAAAAGTCAATGGACGATTTTAGATGTTTTACAAGAACTACAAGTCAGCATTTTTAAGCTCTTAAAAACATTCTTTTTTCAAAAACATATTACGTCATGCTGGGGACACCGTACATGTTGGGGACTTAGCAAAGTCATAATTATGACTTAGCAAAGTCATGAGATACTATCTCATAATTATGACTTGCTATCTCATAATTATGACTTTGCGAAGTCATAATTATGACATAGCAAGACATTATTATGAGATAGCAAAGTATCTCATAATAATGACTTTGCTATCTCGTAATTATGAGTTACTTTTTCTCTTCACGTGGCACAAATGGGCATCCATACCTGGGCAGCAACTCCCAGATCAAGTTTTTTTTTAAGCGGCTATTACAAACGGATGTAAACGTTATTTTAGTGGATTTAAAGACATACTTTTTTGAAAATGTACCGGTACCTTTTCTTGAATTTTCCAACATATTAATAAACAGTGGTTGATAACCGGCATGTTGCACTTTAAGTAAATTAAATTCATCCTGTCCAGGGGGCAACTTTATATTACTATCATTAATATATGATGAAGAAAAAGTTAAAGTCTGAATTGAAGAATTGTGAGTATATGCCCTAGTCATGACTCATAAAGTTAATACTAATCCCTTCCCTTGTAATTCTTTCTTTCTCGAACATTCATTTTTTATTTTTTTTTATCAAGCAGAGGAAAGACAACATAATTTAAATGCAAACCATATCAAAACGCCTTCAATATTTTTAAAGATTTTATTTTTTACTGTAGAAACACTGTACATAAATTACTTTCTCTGAGACTAATATCGATGTACGGATAAGTGGAACTTCTCAACCTTCAAAATAAAAAATAAATCCATTAAACATTGTCAACTTTTCTCAACACTTCTTATTGGAAAAAAAAGATGATTTCCATTTCTTGCTTTGAAAACGATTAAAGATTCGTCAATCCAGAATTCTCTTGAACACACACACGCACAAACAAAACTCCCTAAAAAGAGTACAGAGACCCACAATCAATGAGAAAACAGCCACATTGATGTTTGATCTAGTACTGTTACTCGTTAAAGTCACTGATGGCGATACACTGTCCTCTTAAGAGAAATGAGCAGAAACGAGAAGCAACGATATGTCACTACTCACAGCAACCCTGCCCCCCCCTCCCCAAAGCTTTGTTACCATGACAACATGTTTCTATGGCAAGCAAGACTACTACCGTTGACCGATAAAAGCACAAGGTCTATGCAATATGAGGCTGAGTTACATTTTCTCTGTACGTGTGACGCGATGACACGGGACCAACATTGTAAAGGACCGGTGAGCCGACTTGGTCCGAAGTACACTCCCTTCCCTACAGTATATGATAAAAGGTCTTGATCCTAGTGCTGGTCCCACTGTCGTCGCGCTTTCCAAAGGAAACTTGATTGTTGATATTGTTGTCTAAACCTGAATTTATAGACCTCGCAGAGTGGCTTCAATTGACCCAACAGATTATAGACATCAGCTGTTATAGAAAACAATAAGACACCCCCACATAAAATAAAATGTTCAGATCATAGTCCGTATCCTGTGGTGTGGTAATAGTAGTAATAATAGTGGTATAGATTATTGTATGTAAACACTTTTCACCTGTGTTTTGTACCCTTTTTGTCTGAAGCAGTTCAAGGAAGTTTATTTATAAAACCAAACAAACAAAAGATCAGAACAGAAAATTAAAGTTCTATTTTACAAACCGCAGTCTTTTGTGTGTCTACCTCTTTTGGAGAGTGTCCACAGCAGTTCAATATGTTCCATTCAATAGTTTGATCCGTGCAAAACCATACACATCCATACATACGTAGAGGCCTGAAATCCATAGACATGTATTATGCCAAGTGGGTCCGACAACCAAGGACCAATATAGCACATGGGAATCCTATTGGTAGGGCGTTTGCTCGGGATGGCTGCTCCATTGGTCGGGTGGGTATACTGTGTGACTTCCCGCTATCTTGCAGATGGACGGCACTGGGCAGAGCGCTAAGCTAAACCCCCACCTCTCCGAAGGAGGTGGTTTGGACTGTTGGGATCTGGGTGCATCTGGGCAGGCTGTTCCATGCTGAGAAAAGAGGGGTGAGAAGAGAAAGAGACTGACTGACTCGTGATGATTTTGTACAACTGTCAAACTGCATGTACGTAACGCTCCCAATTGTTCTGGATGGTTATTTGGTAATGATTGTTCCATCATCCTTTAGAAACAAAACAAAATTGCAAACTTTGGCGGTCACTTGGGTGGCCATTTTATCGCGTCTCATGTTGTGTTTGTCGTGTTAAAACAGAATATTTGGTGGCCCTACGCTTAGAGTCTTTGGCCCTGTGACAATCATGTGGGGTGGCCATGTGGTGTGAGCGCTCTTGTCGTTGGCGTTACCTCTTCCCTATCTCGCTCTGCCGTAGGAACTGGATGTTGTTAGCGCTGTCAGCTAGCTCTGGGTACTGCTCTATGGACAGCACGTAGTAACCGTCGTAGCCCTGAACCTTGCCGTTGCTCAGCAGCTGTCTTTTCTCGCCTTCGGTCCACAGACGCACGCCCTCCTCTCCGTCGCGGACGCGCTGCTGCTCGCGTGCCCACGCGCTGCCCAGCGCGCGCTGCCGTGCCTGCTCCAGGATGCGCGCCTTCTCCTCGTCCAGAGTCATGCCGTAGCGCACGTGGAGCGCCAACGCGCCGTGCTGCAGCTCCACGTCGGCGAAGCGGCGCGTCCGTCCGTTCACCACCGTTGTGGACTGGGACACGGTGACGTTGACGCCGTTCTCCAGCGCCTTGCGACCCGAGGTGAGCCGCAGGGCGCCCAGGTCGTTCTCGGGCAGGCTGGTCTTGATGAAGTAGTGCGTGTCGCGGCCCTCCACCGTGAAGTGCAGCTCCTCCAGGTAGAAGGCGTTGTTGAGGACCGCCGCCACCTTGATGCAGTCCTCGTTGGCGATGTTGAGGGCGTTGGTCACCACGCGGCCCTGCGTCACCGCCAGCATCACGCCCTTGCCGATGAGCGACTTGACGGTGGCGAACCACAGCCAGGGCTTGGACTGGTCCGAGCGCCGCCGGCTCAGCTGGATCTCCGGCATGCGCTCGAACGACAGGAAGGCCTGCGACTGACGAGTCACTTCCTGCTGGACCCCTGAGATAGACTGAGAGGAAGAGAGCTGACATTTACAACACATACGCATCTGGTATATGAAATAAAGTAGCCTTTATGCGGTATAAAGATCTGAACGATGTGATCATCATTCAGATCTTTATACTGCATAAAGAACAACATGAAAAACATGTTATGTGAGAACTCTCTCAATAAGCTCTTGACTGCATTAGAGCCTCAAACACATCTCCAACTAAGAGACAAAGCACAGAAAAAGCTGTTTCCACTCTTCAACCCCCACACAGGAGCTAATTGGCTGAGAGAGAAAAAAGTTCAAAAAAACATTTTTGATCTCGTGTTAAACTTTAAAAACTCAACTGCTGTGCTAACATAAGTGAAACAGGAGTTTTCTGTGTGGGCTTGATAGAACAGCAGCTGAGCAGTTTGTTAATTTATTTTGTGGCAATTACCAATGTGTCTAGCAGGCAAAAACAAGGCCAGTACATTAGCACTTCAAATACCACCACTACTCTGTACCACTCTTTATTTACTCCACTGTATTCAATCCAGATTCTCTCCTGTAATTACTTTGCAATTATTTTCTATTCAAATGTATATACAGTACATTATTACATTTTGTCTCTCAATTTAAGGCGAATATCTAACTAGTAAACCATGTATCTGTATGCACATGAATGGAAATGCAGAGAGAACGATTACTTGAAATGGAAAAAAGGACAAATTACTGGTTCCCGTGGTTGTCATCATTCTTCAGGGTTATTTGTTGTGTCTCTTGTCCATTTCCAGCAACCTACTAGTACTACTCATTGTTATCACTGCTTTTTCTCTATGCAATACTGCTGAGCCCACAACCCCTGTAGCCTATGTGTGTTGTGAGGCAATCAGGTTCACCTCATTATACATTATGACTAATATGACTG
Source organism: Amblyopsis hoosieri (assembly GCA_027564755.1). Taxonomy (NCBI): domain Eukaryota; kingdom Metazoa; phylum Chordata; class Actinopteri; order Percopsiformes; family Amblyopsidae; genus Amblyopsis; species Amblyopsis hoosieri. The sequence goes on from JAODUE010000001.1 coordinate 617,089, forward strand.
TTTGTAATGGTCCCTATAAGCCTGCTTGGTGTTGGGGTACATACAGGTAGGTCGTCCCATAGCTGGCTCTTCTTCATCTCCAGCGAAGGTTGTGTCAGGTCAAATTTAGGAATCGGGAATCCTGGGATAGCATTGTGCAGGTGGAACCCAAATGTGACCAACCAGATATTCACATCTAGATTAACAGTGAGGGAAGAAAAGGAAAGATGAAGCTAAACTCTCCAGGAATACTTATTTTTCATGAAGCCAGTTTTTATTTTGTATTGGCGAGATGGTGTTTTCTCAGCCATCAATGTCTAGTTCTATCTGCTGTTGTAGGCATCCACTGATGTTTGACCCTGATACTATACATATTCAGGGAATGTCACACAGACGGCTCATTGGATCTATGAGCACTATACAAGGCTTTCATGAAAGTGGATGTACTGTGCGAACTACTTTGTACGACTTACCTGTGACATATTCTTTGACCTGGTGAATTTTGCTGACAGGGTTGTTGTTCCTGAACATGTAGAGGTTGAAGGGCTGTGGTTCTTTACCGACCCGCGTCCACGTACTGATGTCTGGGGTGGTCCACCTGCGCCACACACATAGTCAGACATCAGTCTAACATGACAGCTTTCTTTTTTACAAGTAAAGCTCCACTAAGTAACCATTTTACATATTCATACTAATTGAAGTGTGTATGGGAACTCATGTATCGCTCTGCCCTCCAGTGGCCACAAGGTAAAACTATGCTTTTTATATTTCATGTACCTCAACAACTGATTCTGAAGCAATGAAAAACCAAAGCATGTGTCCTTCTACTGCGATGCCATAAATAAATGACACTTGAGTAGACTCAATTATTCAGATTTTTTTTTCTGTGAATGAAACTACAATTTGGCACAAAAGGATCCGTTTCTTATATCTTCCCCCTCACATATCACAGCACCAATGATCTCCTCTGTTTAATTCATTATTTTTATAATTTGATGAAAAACAAACTGACTATATCTATTAACATTAAATAAGCCTTAGTCGGCAAATGACAAAATGTCGACCTGGATGAGGCAGACGCAACCTACCTTCCAGCTGGAATGTCATAGTCTCGGTCTCCAAAATGCAGCAGTCGTGTTAAAGGATCGTACAGGCCTCCATGGAAACCAATGACCAGCACAAAGTCTGGACTGGAATCAAAATACACCTCACCATAAGCTGTGTATTGGACCTGTACAAAGGAGGAGGTCTGAGCTACACTGTAATGCAGATATGCCTGCTAATTATACTGTATATTTACAACTACATATAACATGCAGCCTAAGCACACACACACACCCACACACACACACTGTCCGTGTTTCTCTTCCCCACCTGTTTAAGTAACAGTCCATTGCTGCTGAAGACAGCCAGTGGAGTCCCCGTGTTGTCACATGCAATGTAAAACTCCTCTCCACTACTAATCTCCATTGCAAACACATGGCCCTGCAGTACAACATAAGCACATACATTGCTATTGTGAAGATTATGATCCATAGACACCAGGCAAAATGCTATAGGCAGCATTTTACTGGTTCCCTAATGCAATGAGCAGCAATTAACATGATGCAAGAGTACAGTTAAATAAGCTTACAGTGGTTTTGTGAACACCGCTATCTAAAAGCAATAAAAGGTGACATGACTATTTTAAGATCACAAACACAACCATCTCTACAATAACCATATTGTGGCAGCATACATTGAGCTAGTCTGACAGTGTGCACCTGCAGGTCGTAGTATAGCGACGTGATCTCAGAGCTGGAGTGGTTGTAGACGTGGGTAATCCTAGTGGGGTAGTTCAGATCGGCATAGAAGAACTGCAGGTGCTGGCCCAGGCTGTTCCTGGAGGCCACACGCCGGCCCAAGCCATCGTAGCGGTACTGGATGGTCCAGCTGGCTGCCTTACTGTAGACCCTCTCTAGGAGACCTGGGGTATGGTGAGGACCAGGAGAAATAGCATTCATTCAGAGGAATGCCAGAGCCATGGTCCTGACTCTATGAGGTCACCACTGGACACCACTAGTACAATATACATACGTACGTGCTTCACTGTAATAGTGTGCTGCTGCAATTATTCAACAGAGGCTTATAATAACATACATAACTGTCTTACCTTTGGAGTTGTATTCAAATATTTCTGCCCCCCTCTGTCTTAAGAAGCCATCTTCATCCAGTCGGTATTGGATGTCTCCTAGTCGTGTTATTCTGTCCCTCAGGTCGTAGCGCAGGGGGGTGAGTCGAGCACTGTTCCCAGGGTTCAGTAGGTGCAGGTTCCCATTCAGGTCATAGTTGTACCTGGAACAACAAGACCAACCATGTCATTGTTAGCATTGAGATTGTATTGGGTAGGGCTATGTGCGTGCCATCTTCATGCATTTAGCTCTGTTTTTACCACCAAGCGACTTCCATTTATTACTTTTTCAAATATTTAAAGACACACATTTAATATTGAAATTATATTTGTAATTTGAATGCCATCGTTTCTTTTGCATGTGTTCCTGGTGGTTCCTACCTCCACATCATCTTCTCATTGAGGAAGACTGTCTGCAGCTGTCCGTCAACATCGTATTCGTAGCCATATTTGGTGGTGTTGGCAAAGGGTCCGATCTTGATCTCACGCTTGGTGACTCTGCCCATGTTGTCGTACTGAATGGTGATCCAGTACATCAGAGAGCGGAAGATCTCATACTGGATCTCCTTAATGCGCCCATGCTGGTCAAAGTGCTTGGTGTAGGTCATGACCGCTGTGGAGATGATCTGGTGGTAGGTAGCAGAGGGTACAGGCATGTGATTGGCCAAGGATCAATAGGCAGGGAAATGTATCCACGTGCACAAAATACCACCAGGGCACAAGATAGGCTACATATGTTTTAGTGTTTGAGTAGGGAGCTTTGAAAAGGCAATAATTCTACCTCTGCATGCACACACAAACATGCACGCATTACAAGAATGTTGCATACTGTCGCGCCGCAGTGCCCGCCGCTCCTGCGCGCTCTCGCACGCTCTCGCACGCGCTCCCCAGAGTACTGACAGCTGATCTGAGACAGGTGACAATCAGGGACTCCCACACCTGTCTCATATGTGGATG
>JAODUE010000001.1:620294-638282 GCA_027564755.1 Amblyopsis hoosieri
AGTGTCTCCTCCTACTTCAACTCCATAAACGAACACGCTGGAACTGGGTGAGAAGACACCACCCATATTCCAACAGTGTCCAACATTACACCCATTGACTCTAAACTTCTAATTTGGATTTCACACTCATCATATAGTTTTCGGAAAGCCACTACATCATTTGATTTCTTGACTGGAATTAAGTTTAACCATTTTTGCATATGTGCATTTATGACCAAATCTTTTCTACCGAATCGGTGCTTAAGTAGCGTTATGGCACTATCGTAATTCTCTTCTGTGAGTGCTAAACCAGCAATTACGTTATATGCGATTCCTCTTAAGTATGACTTGAGGTAATTAAACTTATCTGCTTTACTTAAGTCAGGACTTTTGTCAACAGACATTTCGAACTGGCTCCAGAACGATAGCCATAAACTTATATCCTGATTATAGAGCGATTTAACGGTCGCTCTATAATCAGTTTTGGCAACTTCACACCTTGGCCATGTTTAACACCCCTATCAGAATGCGATGCTATGCTGGAAACATCCTCTTCTTGCGAGCTAGCCATAGTTCTCCTCATTCTTGTTTTCCTTAGTCCAATTTCATCCATATAAGACATTACATCTTGAAACTCTTCCTCTAAGGCTTCTTCTTTTATACCATATTCGATTTCCTTGTCCAAATCCATTAGCAATTTCTCCTTTTCTTTTAACAAGTCACAGTATTCTTCTATTCTTTCCAAATCCGGGCTCTCACCTTGAAGGACGTCATCAATCTTTGATATCAGTTTGGTGATTGAAGTCCAAATAATGCCTCTCTTTTTCTTTAGTCTTCCAAATACTTCTGCCATTGTTTCCAATCACAACGTCTTTTAGCTGGCTCTTTTAATATCCACACCTGTCTTGTTCCTGTATCTTCGTAGGACTCAAACTCACGGCCCCCGGGTTTCGGCACCAAATTGTTTGGACTTTTCCAAAAGAACCAATCATCACTTAATTTACGTTTTGACAGTTTATTTTCTATACTTATTTTGAACTTGGCAATGACATTCATCCACACCAAACATACACCAAACATATTCACCGCCCCACACTTCCTATTGGTAAGGCTTTTAAGGCCTAGCTTGCTGCGCACATCCTGGTGCGCAACGCGAACGTCAGGTCGCTCTCTGTGGTGCTGAATTCAGGGGAGCCTGTGGATTATAAGTATCAACACCATCTACGTATCTAGTCCCTCGTTTCTGGCCCTCCCAAAAAATCCCGAACAGAGAATTTATTAAATACAGTTAAACGGTCTAACTATGCAATACAATACTACATAGCTGACAGTGTTCTCACATGTTTAAAGGAATGGATATCTAACATATGTAAGTTATTTCCAAGTAAATCTCTGCATTTTCTTTACATGAGCTTTAATAAGTTGAATGTATAGGCCGTTTTGACTGCATGTAGTGTGTTTATATTTAGTGTAGACAGACATGTTATAAAAGGGCAGCAAAAATAATGTATAGACTTAGTATAAATAGTATAAATATCATGACTAATGTGATAATAATGGTGACAGACTAACCATTTAGCACAATCACAAAGCTGCAGTCCATCTGATACTGCATTTTACAACCTGATGCAACCATAGGATGCAACAGTACAATATTTAATTTAACCTGCTTACTCAAACTGTATCATGCCTGTATCATGCCTGTGTGTGTGTGTGTGTGTGTGTGTGTGTGTGTGTGTGTGTGTGTGTGTGTGCTTTAGTTATTAGTTGCATTGTTGTGTTAAAAAGACAGGACTGGTCTCTCTTCCCCCTTCCCCCTCCCCCTTCTCTGTTGCTGTGTGTGCGTGCATGCGTGCATGCATGCGTGTGTGCGCGCGTGGATACAATAGGGGAGATCTAGACAGGCTTAGTGTAAAATGACTGTAACTAATGCCGGCCTGGCAGATGGCAGTAAATAGCCACCATAGCTAATTTGTTGTCACAAGAACAGTGAGTTCAGCAAGAGGGTTGCTAATATAACATTTTACTAGCTCAGTGAAACTGCTTTAACAATGTAATGTATCTTAAATCACAGGTATCAATCATATTAAGCACTTCTAATATTTCAAAAAGCTAGGTTCTGTAAAATAATGATTTAAAGTAGCTACACTGCATACAATGAATAACTTGAATAGTTTACCTTTACCTTCAGGCCCAAGTATACTCTGCATCTGTGGAACACGTTGGTCAGTGGACAGTGCCAGTGACGTAAATATCACACATACAGTCCACGTACCTACAAAATATTCTGTCCAGGCATACATGTTGCCTATGCATGAGTGACAGGCCAAAGCCCACTACAGACGGCAATGGATGTGCTACACAAATAAGCGCTCTGAGCATATACAAAATATTTATTTCCAGCAAATCTTACACCAGTGTTTTTTACGGGAAACAATGTGTACTCATACAAATGGTAAAAATATAGCGAATATACTTTAAACAGCCTAAGCGCTTGTCTGCATTTGCAGTATACATGGGCGTTGGTAGTATACCTGGGCCTTTAGAGTGAGTACATCTGCGGTACAGATGATCTACGCTTGCCCCCTGATTTAGGGCAGACTAGTATGGCTAATATATGTATAAACAATGTGATTACTTGCTCAAACATTTACTTGAGTAAGAAGTTTTAAAAGGAATATGACAAGAATATGACAAAGGACTGTTTTACTCATCTACGTTACTTGTAGCGGGTTACTACTACCCTGGATCCTGCTATTATTAACCTGCTCTTTCACCGCGTTGTCTATTAGGGCTGGGTGATATGGACCAAAAATCATATCCTGATATATTTAGGTTGAATACCGATACACGATATGTATCGGTATTTTCTATAAAGTGGGTTAAATGTTCAGGAGGAGAAAAAATATGAAACCCGACGGAAATATGATTTTTTTTTTGCAACTTAATTGTAGTTGTACATGGTTAAATCCATATCAGAGAGGTTGTGAATATTGCAGCTATAATGACAGTTTCATCTATTTAATCCACATTTGCTTTTGATGATAGGGTACCTTGTAATACTAGCTGGCTACCTGTATCTGTTTGTCAGAAACGGAAATTGAGCATGTGACACACTATCTGCTCTCTCATTGGCTACTCTGAAAAAAGGTGCGAATATAACTATATCATAAACTATATTGTCTAATTTCATATCTCTTTAGAAAATATACTGATATAAATTAAATATAGATATATCGCCCAGCCCTACTCGCTATTGTCAGTCAATGAATGGTGTTTGCTGATGTATCTTTCACTTGGTTTTGGTATCTTTCTCTACAGCCTCAGAAACCTACACCCACACTTTGAGTGCAAAAGTTGTATGCAAAGTTCAAATGAACCAAACATTTGTGTGACATGTTGTTGTGTGTTTCCAATCATGTCATAATTATGGCTGTCACATGTGTCAAAGAGGTGGGCCTCTCATTTAAGAAACTCTATACAGTGTGTATGTGCATGCACATGGCAGACACCTGTTCCTTCAAAGTGCCAGTTGTGGAAAGTGTCCCGTGACATGACAGGTGTGTGTGTGTGTGTGTGTGTGTGTGTGTGTGTGTGTGTGTGTGCATGCAAGCCTGTGAACGTCCACTCTAAAGATGCGGTTGAGAGCATGCACGTGTGTCAATAGAGGGATTATCACCTCTAAATGAGACCATTCTCACTTATCTGTCAGTCATCAACCCACCTTCTCCACCTCTCATCTGCCTCTGTGTTCTAGTTCACACTTATGTCACTACACAAACTGTCTTGCCAGAGTGTCCTTTACATCTAAGATGCACAATGGAACTATTCACAAACCGTAGCCTATATTGTACCCTGTTAAATAGGTTTACACCAACAACAATGGATTCCTACTATAGGGCTCATGGTAAGCAGCAAATCCAGTAAGGGATACAGTATGTTATACAATCTAAAACCAAATCAAAAGTATAACTATGAATAAATGTGGATTTAGTGAGTGTGACTTATTTTGAAGACCAATGTTGGAGTAGTTTAACCTTGTCTCTAATCCATGGAACTGTGGCATAACTGGTAAAACGGTGGAAAACATAATTCAGTTTCATAATGTAAACCATGATTAACATAAATTAATTTGAACAGAAGAAGTGAATCTGAATTGTGTGGCTTCATAGCTGGCTAAAGCAGAACTACTTGTAATAATTGCTGAACTTAATATGACCTATGCATGTGGATTTCTATGCTAAAAGTGAGATTCATTATACTGTGTGTAGAAAAAGAATAAATATCTATTCACTTTTATACTAACTTATTATTGGTTTGAAACATTACATGCCCTTCCTTGTACAGCACAGTAAGCGCAGGGAAACCGTCAGGGCCTTCAGTGAAGACCCAAAATTAAATATAATATAGCCTAATTCATTTTTTTGTATTCATAAACTAAACAATAACATAATGTTGATTCTGAGTTAAAGTCAAATGTTATGCAGACAGCAGGCTGTTCTGATATACAGTATTTTTAAAAAGCTACATGAAAGCAAATGTGAGGAAAATTAACCAAAAACTTTTTCTTATGATAGTTGATTCATTTACACTCTGGCCTGAACTCCCTGTAAATGTATAACGGTATATTTAATACCCAGATGCCATCTCTTCCACCTTCATATAAGCATATTTTATGTGACAGTTCCATTAGCCAATCATATTTTGGTTCTGGTTCTGATAGGCAACTTTAGTGTTGTTGTGGTGACACTGAAGGCCCACTGTCAAGGTTCACAGTTTGCTACTGACAATAGTTTGAAAAAGATCACTGTCCCCCCATTTGTGGGCTCCAATAGCTGTCACTCATAGGTAGCTTTAGAGCAACATGCATGTGCTGCTTTTCAGATGCTTGTTCAGATTATGGGAAAAAAACACTTTTAACATTCAAATCTTTTACATCTTATCTGCCAAAAGTTAGGCTTTAATGTAGATTTTTAGCTGCTGTGGCCTGGCAGTCTCCTCACCATAGCACCAAATAGTTCTAACCCACAACTTTCCCGAAAAAATCATTCCAGGAAAGCAAGGGAAATATTGCACTTACACACACAGTCTCTGAACACCACCACAACTAATAATGAATGACTGAACCGTTCATTTGTTCATAAGCACCAAACTTGTGCCTAGGGCTGACCGATAAAATTATCTTGATATGGGATCGTGAGATTTATATCGATAACAATGATAAACGTAATATCTATCTATCTATCTATCTATCTATCTATCTATCAGAAATAAACAATGACTAACTGAAGTTTCTGGACTTCATATAAAACACCTTTTTCCTACCGCTACAATTTGAGCTACCAATGGTGAAGAAAGTTAATGTAACAATGAGTAGAACAGAGGGGCATGAAAGCGAGAGAAAAAGTAATATCACACTATCCTCCAAAGCTGAAGAAATTGGTTACACAAAATGTAACATAACTTAAATTATATGAAATTACTTTGGATATCTCAGAAGTGCCGAAGTGCAAACCAATATGCACCATACTTAAGACGGTCTGCAAAATATGCCATTGCAACACCATCCATAGATGTATTATAAAAACAGGTTACCATGCCAAGCAAGACAGGAAACATACATAGTTTCTATCGAGGTAAAACACCTCTGTAAAGCTGACACCCCATATGATGACAATGTGAAAAAAAGTATTTTAATACGCTTGTGCAAAATAGACATTTGCGTGCAAACGTGTTTAAAGTAAACAAAGCACAGACATGGAAAAAGAGAGTTGCGCCAACGGTAGTTCGACATTTTCAATTGTCACATGGTTAATGGAGAGGCAAAACAGTTGCAGGAAGTGCTTGGTGGGCAATTTGAATCGATACAGATATATAACTACATTTTTTGGTAATTAGTAGTCAAAAAATGCACCAATTTACATTTACAATATAATTTATAGGATACTTTTAATATTTGCAGCTAACTTCCGAGAACAATTTTTAGGCTCCACAATCTGGCATTGCTGTGAAAAAACGGTTCATTGGAATGAACGGAGATGATGCAACTCTCTCTTTACATGGCTCTGGTTTGCACAATATGATGCACAAATGTGATGTGTTAATTGTATTATTATAAACATTAATGGGGTGCTGAGGACATCACGCCATTGTAAAAAATATGTTTAAATCTGAAAAAATTCATCAAAATACCTTTATTCACTTTCTCGTCATCATATGGGATGACAATTTCACAAAGTCCTAAAAGGATACCATCTTGCACCTAATACTGGAACTACACTGGGATGAAAAGAGAGGAAGAGAAGAAGTCAAGGGAGAATTATAACTGCTTTAATAGGATTTAAATGTTTGAATTCCAGGCAAGATGAGAGGAAAACAGAAAAAAAGAATTTATACTAGGGATGGCACGATCCAGTTTTTTCAGTCCCGATACCGATGCAGATACCGGCACTTTGGGTACAATTTCCGATCTCAGTATTGTATCGGTGCCATCCCTAATTTATATGATGTTGATTGTATTTTTTCGTTAACAAGCCGGACATGCCCTAGTCTAGTAAAGCACAATCAGTGTAAAGCTGTAATGTTCAAGGTATATAAAATATTTTGTTTCAACTGATAAATACATGAATGAAAAGGGATAAGCCTACAGTACTGTATATACAAAGGAAGTCAGATTTACATGCTGTAAAACTGTACAAAATACAATATGCTGATGTAGTATGGTCTGTGTGTGCATGTTTGTTATCCTTAACTCGTGAACAACATTATGATGAACATAGACACAAAAAAAACCATTGAATTTCATTGAATGGCAAACAGACATAAAAAATCTCTGACATTCATAATGACAACAGCCATAAGAAAAAAATGTCACAGAAAAAGAGAGAGCAAGAGGGAGAGAGAAAATTATATTAAGGTATGTCGCAGTTGGTCAGTGTTTAGTCTACTAAGATTAACTGTAGAGTCTATATGATACCTCAGCTGCCCAACACACACACACACAGACACACACAAAGGCTGTCAATATGACCCTGCGACTGTCTGTGGGAATGTTAAGAGAAGTCATGCTGAGCCAAAGACAACAGTGCGTATAACAGTGTTCTCCCAGCCCAGGGACCTAGTTTATGCTTTTAAAAGTATAGTCCGCTATTGTAAATTGTAAGTTAATATACCTTTTGTCAAATTCACCAAATATCTCCTTGCATTACGCTATTTTACCATTCCATGTGCGTGTTGAAAAAATAATATGGTACTTCTACACAGCCCTGGCTCCGTAAATAGGAACATAAACAAAGTGGCAAACACCGCTTACAACAACAATGCCCTTGGAAATTCTACTGTACTTAAAGGAGTCATTTCATGCTCCTATTCACTTGTTGACACAGTTCCTTGACTTCTCAATGCAATGCAGTTGGCAATCTTAGGTGAAAATACCACATAGTTAATGTAGTATTTTCGATCACAGTCAAAAATTATCTTGTTAGATTGGCAAAAATTTAGACAATCTAATCCAGTAAAATATTTAGTCCAAAACATATTATTACATTAACACTAGGGATGTAACGGCTCTGAAATCAAGACCGAAACCGTTATACAAACGTCCACAAAATGGTTTTCGGTCTTGGTCAAGACACACGCACCCCCAACCCCGACAACCCCAATGCACGTGCAGCCTGTTGAGCTCCCATCTACGTTGCTACTGCAAACAAACACATTTTACATTTCACATTTAACCTAGCACTAGATTAGAACCACAGAGCAATTCTATAGTTATCAAAACACAACACCAAGCGACTTATGGAATGCATGTATTCTCATTCATGGCTTAATGAACCCCCTCCACTACGATGTTGGGTTATGGCAACGAGTCTATTGCCGTTGTATCTATACTAGGGGTGTAACGGTTCTGAAATGGAAACCGCGGTTTTGTGTCGCGTTTCCGGAATACAGAACCGCGGTCCGCACACAGACACACACGTACACACACCCAACCTGCTACAGACCAACTTGCTAAAGCCTGTTGAGCTCTCATATACTGTAATTAAACTACGATTTTCATTTCACATTTAGCTCAAAGCTAGATTAGAACCACTGAGCCTTTTTATAGTTGTCATAACACAATACAAAGCGATTTATAGAATGCATGTGTTCTCATTCATGGAATTAACCCCTGTCACTACGATGTCGGATTATGGCAACGAGTATATGCCTTCGCTTCTTTACCTACACGAAACAATGTGGAATAATATCACACTTTATTTACAAACATCAATGCGTGTGTGTCATTTTGCTGAGAAATGACAAGACGCGCAGAGCACACATACACAAATACTGTGTCGTCTTGGTGGGTGGGTTAGGCATGATTATTACTTTTCTTGTGGGCGTCTCTTTCAGGAAATCTGACGTGTGTCAATAAAATATCCACAATGTCCGCCAAGGTATTAATACTGTCTAAAACTTTCCAGGTTATTTTTTATTCAGTCTCTGGTCTGTTTTACCATCATGTGGTTCCAAACTGTTAGTTCGTCTGCTTGGATTTTGTAACTTGTAGCAATAATCTACAGTGTTTTTCTTAGTATTCCAAATTGTTGGTTTTAAAAATGTGTCTATTTTAAAGATGAATATAGCAGCAAACATTTACTCTTTTCTATGTTAAGAATATAGTTGAATATTGTCCTTAGCAGGGTGTTTTAACGTCATCCGATCTAATCTTTATGGTTTACCTAGTGCTGGTGCTACAGTATAGCGCGTGTTTGGGCGGCAACAAGAACAGTGTTCTTGTTTGTCTGAGAAGCTGGTACTAGTGTGCCATCTAGTGGTAGAAAGTATAGAAAAAAGAAGACTATTCTACAGAATGTAATCAAGGCCAGAAAAAAATCCCAGATTATACCGCTCAAAGGAGAAAAAAAAAAAAAAAAACGCAATATGAACCGAACCATAGATTTGGTGAACCGTTACACCCCTAATCTATACACAAACTAAACAATGTGGTGTAATATCACACTTTATTTAAAAACATCAATGTGCAGGTTACGTGTCATTTTGCTGAGAAATGACAAAGCGCGCTCCCATAGCCTATAGTCTCTGAGGTATAGAATATCCACAATGTCCACCAAGGAATGAAAACTGTCCAAAACTACAAGTTTATTATTAATTTTGTGTCACGGCTTAGCATGCATCATGTGTAGGCAGCAAATGAAGTGCTCTTGTTTGGCTGAGAAGCTGGTGTGCTTATTGTGAAATCTAGTGGCAGAAAGCATATACATTATTATAATATAGTCTAGTCTACAGAATCAATGTTAAAGTCCAGAAAAAAATCCTAACTGTGGTTTAAAAACCAAGGTATGAACTGAACCGTGGATTTGGTGAACCGTTACACCCCTAATAAATATGTACGGACTGCTGTTGCATTCATTTAATAAAAGCTAGCAGACATACTTTTCCTTAGCAGTAGTTCAACGTTAACGTAGCTCTCAAAATAACAGCTGCATACTCAAGGTTTGATTAACAGATAAATTGAACCAATATGAGCTGTGTACACTCTGCATTAGCCAATGAGCCCGTCTCTCTGCTTACAGACCAAGCTAGTTGATACCGAATATGTTGATTACTGCAGCGAATGGAACACCGAACATGTGGATTTTTCATTTTACAGAGAAAGTGTTAGTCACAGGGCAAATGCACATACATAAAATAAAAATAAAATAATTTTCGAATCCCAAAAATGAAAACCATATAACCACGCTACCCATCAAATGAATATCTGAATACCCAAGTATTCTGGTCCAACTCTAGTAGTTTGTAATAATTACACACTGGAATATTGTGTGGAAGTAGTTATTGTCATCAATATGATCACAATAAGTGGTTGTGATCTGTTTTTTCTTTTTTTTTACTAAATAAATTAAAACTAACAAAATTTAGAAAATTAATACAGCAACAACATTGAAAATAAATGTATCCATCGACAGGCTAACCACCCAAGCAGCCTCACAAATAAGGATAGAATTCAGCTTTGAGGCTGCTGGCTGTGTTCTCTGACAGGAAATAAATGATAAGGGTATTTTCCCTAATCAGGATTCCAGTCCAGGGACACATGGGCTACAACTGAGAATGGATGTGTTTGATTTGCCATGCGGGGAGGGCCGGCGAGAGAACATTTATTTTTCAACTCCACTCATCCAGTTTACAGTTGGATTTTTTTTAACCCCTCTCCAGCTAGATTTGTTTGATCTCTCTCTCTCTCTTTCTCTCTTTCTCTCTCACTCTCTCTCTGTCTATCTGAGTGTGTGTGTGAGTGAGTGTGAGGGGGAGTGTGTGTGTGAAAGAGAGCGAGAGAGAGAGAGAGAGAGAGAGAGAGAGAGAGAGAGAGAGAGAGAGAGAGAGATGGCCTATAGATTGTATGTATGTGACATATACAGTATATTTCTAATTGGAAACTGGATACAGATGGAATATTGTACATTTCTGAGTGTATGTTGTTTAGTCACTCTTTTTTACTGTATAGCTACACTGAAACCGCAAGGACATACTAAACAACACCCATACACAGACATACACTGAATCACACACTGAGTGTGTATTTTTCTCAATTGTGAAAGATGATACTTCCAACTGTGTATGAGTGTGTGTGTGTGTGTGTACGTGTGTGTGTACGATGGCCTTTCAGATGGATGTAATACTAAGCCAGGGACATGGTTTGGCTGATCTATGCACCAACGCACGCACACACATAAATGCTTGCGCGCACACACACACACACACACACACACACAAAAACATAGGCCCCTGGCCCATATGCTGTGGCTTGGACTGGCTCTTCATCTTCCCTTTTTGTCTTCTCTCTCTCCCAGAGTATCAATCTTTCACATCTCTCGCTCTCTCTCTCTCTCTCTTTCTCTCTCTCGCGCTTTCGCACACACACACACACACACACACACACACACACTATGGAATGTTCCCCGTCCAAAAGGGGGTGGACAACGAGTATAGGGGTTAAGAGAGAGAGAGAGAGAGAGAGAGAGAGAGAGAGAGAGAGAGAGAGAGAGAGAGAGAGAGAGAGAGAGGACCACAAATTGTCTGGTGAATTAAAGGTCAAGGTTAAAGTCACCCTCATAAACTGTGTGTGTGTGTGTGTGTGTGTGTGTGTGTGCGTGTCTCTGTGTGTGTGTGTGTGTGGAGGAACAAAGGGCCTTTATCAAACGGTCACCATGACATTACACTCTGCCATTAAAAGTGGGTTTTTCAGGACTGCAAGGAATGCATGAGCCACGGGCGAGAGACATTCTCAACAAAGCCAAAGAAAGGGAGCAACAAATTGCTCTCTCAATAGGTGGTTCAAGGTTCAAATTAGCCAATAAAACACAAGCTGAGGCTGTGAGGCTATTTCCTGACTCCCATGATGCACTTAGGGCCTTTCACATCGACAATTCAACCCAGATAATAAATTTGCCTTGGTTTTTGCCAAAAATAACCATTTTAAAATGTGTTAAGACTTAAGGTTCTTTAATGTGACCTGGCCACCATATGTTCAACCACAATGTTGAAAGTCTAAAATGTTGTTTGGATATGTATATTTCTTGTGTGTGTACTACTTCAAACATACAGTATGTTTCATACTTTGTTTAGTGCTCAGGGTTAGCAGCTAACAAACCATTTCTGAAACCAGTCTAAATATAAATATTTCTATGTTTGCAGACGAGATGACAGCAATGTGACTCTGTTAAGCAGGCTAAGGCAAATCTATACTAAAACATTGGAGTGGAGGGGAATGTAAATATTCTATTGAAAGTGAATTGTGTTTTTTGCTGTTTATTTTATGTGTGATCTATCAGCTAAATCTGTACAGCTATTTACATCCCATTTATTCACATAGTACATTGTTTTTTGTTCTGCTGTAATAACAATAATAATATTAATGATATGACACAAATAAACCACATATATACTCGTTTTATATTTTTTGACAGAAAATATGTTTTCCAAAAGCAGCTTGCTGTCCATAAATAAAACTGTATGTCACCAGTTTGGCTAAAAGGGCACATGCAAAAACGAATATTCATACGTTTGGATATTGCTGTTTTACGGCTACGTAGATATAATTGACCTCACTCCAAAGACAGGTTGTTCAACATTCAACCCACTTGTATTAAAGTCAAACAGCATACATTATAGAGAGATGAATGAAACAGACCTAATGCTCAGCCAGAAAGTTTCAAACCATGTTTACCTTGTTTCCAGAGGCACATTGCTACCCAGCACCCAGCTGTCTTGCAGCGGGACGCTCTCGGGGGGCGTGGTCTGCAGCTCGGCTGGTGATTGGCCAGCCACGGGGGCCGGGCTTCCAGTGGGAGGGGCTAACTGCCGGGTTGAGTTGAGGGATTGACCAGCGTGGTGTGTGGAACTCAGTGATTGGTTAAGTGCTGTCACCGACGGCTGCTGGCGGTGAAGGGGTGGGACTGGAGGCAAAGTTGTGCCGTGGTGATTGGGCGGTTGCTCTGCCAATGACAAGAAGACGTGTTGGTTATAGGCTGTAGTGTTGTCACGATACCAACATCTTTGTTTGACACCAAGTCATGTATTTCAATATTAATCCTTTTCAATACTTTTCCAAAAAAAAAAAAGTTGCTGTTGTTATGGTTATTTTTCAAACCTTGACAACATTTTCAATGAAAACATAATATTTTAGAACAATGAAAACAATACAAAATTAAAGCATTGGCATTCAAGGTAAAAGACAATATAACAGTTTGAGATGATGTTGCTATATTAAAAAAAAAAGATAAAACAGCGAAAACTTTATTTAGGTTAAATGTTTATTAACCTATTAACCTATTAATTGGCGTAATATTTTTTTTTCTACGTAAAGAAAAAATGTTTTGAGACGTTTGAAGGTATCTCTTTAAGGGAGTCAGCTGTGACGCAATGTGTACAAATTGTAGACGAAACAAACACATATTGCGATTAGATACAGGATAGCGATAGGAAGGGAACGGAAAATGTATGTTTTCGTTTGAATTGGAATAAAAAAATTAATTCAAACTGTTTTCACTGTGTGAGATGGGAGGACTAACATTTTTAATGTTACCAGGGATCCCGAATAATCAAAAGGTTGGAACTTAACATGAGTAACTATATAGTTTCACTTGTTTAACAGTGTTTAACATACCTTAGTGTAAGTCTGCGCTCTAGTGAGCACATTGTCTTGTCACGAGAGAATAAAACGGCACACCACAGTACCATTACCAATAAAATAGGGTATTGTATCGTTTTCGAAAGGTACAGCAATACCTGTAGGGTATTGCTGTACCTTTCTAGTATCGATATACCGTGCAACACTAATACACTTTAGTTGTTTAGTTAGTCTTTAGTTGGGTAGAGCTTAAACATGGTCAGGCTTATGGCTACATAGGATTCACTGTACCATGATAACCTTTGACCCAACATGAAAGTGCACACATTATGCACACATACCTAATTGATCATAAAACAGACCACTCTGGTTTACAATATGGTCTAAACCAGCTAGAATGACATCTCTGTAGTAAACCTCTATGCAAATTTCACTGCAGTCTGGACGGAACCCTGACACCTGGCCTGACTTATGGGGCTGAATACTGATGCCAACAGATCTTAGTGAAACATCGCTAGAATCCCTTTAACATTTGTATAACACTACACTACACCCCCTAGCCTTTTCCCAAAGCTGTTGTAGGCTTCTCCTCTCCTCAGAGTAGCTGTAATTAATTTGCATAATTTGAACCACATTTCTCATCTCTCCCCTGCTGCTATGCAGTCAGCGGTGTCCTCACTGGAGGGAAATAAAGTAGCACACAGCTAGCATGGGGATACACAGGTTGTTTTGGGGTGAAACAGGATGGTGTGATTTGTGGCTAGATGGCTCACACAGTGGTGCTCTCTCCCCGTTCTCTACATGTGCTGTTTGGCTCGCCTAGTAATTGTTTCCACTTAGACAAAGCTCTGAGGCTAAACGCTAAGTGCAACACTATAGCGGCACACGCGCGTGCACACACACACACACACACACACAAGCATGCACGCACGTACGCACACACGCACGCACACACACACCGATGTCCATTACATGCACAGCACACATTTCAACCTTTCACAATCACCCACACCACACATACAGTACATTATATACAATAACATACAAACATGTACAGTATGCAATAGTCAGCACATGAACACATTTATTTTCCCATCTGAAAGTATTAAAATGATGTATTTTCTATTTGTATTAATACATTATTCTGAAACTTTGAATAACTACTAAAATGTCAATATGTGCTATTGAAATGGACAATTCAAATTTCAATTAAGAATCATTATGTATGGTGAAGTCACCATACATATTATCCAGAGAATATCTCAATGCAGGAAGTTTTATTACCGCTCAAAACATTTTTGAGGCATTTTTGCCTCTGAAATTAACTATTCTGTTTTATTGATAGAAGCATTAGCCATCATTGTCTAGCAGTAATACTGAGAGAGGAATCAGGATATGCTCACAATACCCTGTAATATGCCATGTGTGAAAGGGTCTGTGGGCAGCAGAGATGGTCTTTGGGGGTTTGCCTAAACCCTGAGATTACATGAGTTTGTATGGCATCCAACAGCTAAAAGAAAGTGGACTAAGCTGGGGCTAACTCACACACACAGAGAAACCCACTCCAATGCATCCAAAACTGCATTTGCGTGTGCAAGCAAATAGCAATGCTTAAATTATTTGATTTGTGTGTATTTTCAGCATTGACTGGGTTTGTGTTCCAAGTATAATAATTGAGTTTATATATATATATATATATATATATATATATATATATATATATACTTAACAGGAAGCAGCATATCTTGACTATACAATGTTCTGGCATTATACATTTTAATAGTGTTTTATCTATGTGTTTAAACGCCTTTTACTTTTGTATTGAGGAACAACACACATTCTTCCAATCGTCCTTGAGTTGAGAACCAAACCTTGGACGGACAAACTGAAAGTGATGGACAAAGCATTGATACAGAAACACGCTCAGACACACAGACATGTTCTCTTCTGTTCAGTCTCTCTCTCTCTCTCTCTCTCTCTCTCTCTCTCTCTCTCTCTCTCTATTCCATGTACACACAGACCAAGAACAATGGATTTTCAGATAGCCTGAATAATAATCTAAATCCTAAATGAGCTGTGTTGACAGAGAGACAGTGTGTGAAGCCAATTCCCCTGTGTGTGTGTGTTTGTGTGTTTGTCCAGTTTTCATGCTGCAGATCCCTAGAACACTAGACCCGCAAAATGCCAAGTGCATATACATCATATTGTTCTCATGAATGGCCCACTGGCCTCTTGTATGAGCCACCCAGAGACGCCACGCACGCTGCATACGCATGCTACACACGCACGCTACACATGGTCACATCATGAAATATAGACGCTCTGACCTGAAATAAAACGCTGGGTCGAGAGGGAGTAGAGGGAGGGGAGGGAGGGAACAGAGAGATCACCCCAGAGAACAGATAGGAGAGAGATATCCACTGCTGTGAGGGGGGGGGGGTTAAGGAATGATGGAGACCTCTTCAAATTCTACGATGCATGTGGGACGGCTATGTGTGTGTGTGTGTGTGTGTGTGTGTGTGTGTGCGTGCGTGCGTGCGTGTGTCAGTAAGACCGTTTGTTTTATGAGCTGATCTGAAACCCTAGAATGAATGATAGAGGTGCACGCACGTCACTCCTCAGCAGACTCTCAGTGTGCATGTGTACACACACACACGCGCACACAATTACACACCTCATGGCTGTTAATAAAAAGATGTGTTGTTAACCTTTCAGGGTGATAGTCGATAGCCATTGCCGCGCTTTAGTGTCCCATCACACACACACACACACACGCACGCACACACACACACATACACACACACACTTTGATCCTATCCACATGTGCGCACACACACAACTTTAGCAAAGGTTGGCTATCTCAAATGAGCGTTGCACTTAGTTTAGAGACGCACTGTAATTGCATGTGTGTGGGGTGTGGAGAGTACATTGACATTTCATTGAGGCGGGTAGGAGAGGGCTAGAGGAAGAAAAAGGTTATTTGTCAGAGAGACAATGTGGTGTCACGCTTCACCTTAATACAAGAACCACCATCACTCTCATCCCTGGTCTAACACACACACACACACACCTTTGTGTGTCATTCTGCTGCGTTATCTCTACCTCTGCTTTCAAGCTGCATTTTTGTGATCTACATTGAATACAATATCAGAACCTATCAGCTAAATCACCTAACGACGATTCATATGCATGTGTTAATAGAGAATATTAGCCTACTCTGAATAGTCTACAATTAACACTGATATCGCACATTCATGTTTTCTCAAGGAGCCTAAAATAAACATTTTTTATAGTTTTGTTATTTTATTGGAATCTTGTGCACTAGGCTACATAGTCAATTCAAGCCAAGAAGGCAGATACAATACAAAATATACAATGCATTAGACAAGAGGTAATGCATGGCATAAACTCACAAATTATATGCAATTTATGAAGATTATATATTCCTAAATAATAAATAATTGCAAATTAATTTTGATAATTAATAACTACACAAATTGTTTACACAGTTCTTTCTGCTTAAAAATAAATCAGACAGCTTGTTGAATGAACAGGTACAGTTAATGTAGCTTACATTAGCCTATTCTATTCATCCAACGGTTCTTTACTATCCTAAAAATACTTCTGACTAGATATCTTTTTAGATAGCTAATGTTCATTTTTTAAGTGATTTATTTTGTTATAACCTGACCTTTAAAACTATAAGATTCTGGACAATACCATGACCATATCTATAAATAAAAAATGTATTAATATATATATATACATACAATATATATTATATTATATACAACATATATATATATGTTTCTGCTATGTACATACATTTATGGCGGCCTGCCACAGCTAGATCATGAGTGCCACTCATGCAACATTACCGGAGAACTAAGAAAAAAGGTACATTTAATTAAGTAGTCAGTTGTCGCCCAAAGGGGCGGTGCTCTCTCGTGCGTGTTCTACCTCGCCTTAACATTGGCGGCCAAGCCACCAATAAATCGATAAAAACAACCAATAAAAACACAACCCAACTACCCACCGGACTCGCATTCGGTAAGCTAATAACTCTTTCACTTCACCTGTTGAGTGTGGGTTATTTGTGTTTTTGGTTCATGTGTCAATCGTCTTTTACAGCGTAACTTTACAACAACTGTAACACATCTCTTCTATGTGCGCGTTTATTGTTCTGCTTGTGGGTCAGCGTTTAGGTTAATTTGTGTTCATCCATGCGTTTGTAGACTAGTACTGGGCTACTCTGTTAGTACTCAAATAATCCTTCCACCAAATAGTTTAGATGTTATGCTATAACGTTAACTTGGTGAATCACATAGCCAGGTAACTTCAATAAACATCAGTAAAATAGCAACGATGTAAGACGCGGAGGGGCTCAAAGTTCAATGTTTTGAATGTGCATTACATTTTTAACATGAATATAAATCTTACTGAAACACAGGCTATGACCTATTAAAAGTGCTGGGGAGCCTTTAGGCCTGCATTATATTAAAGTTATATTCCTTTAACAGCTAAAGTTTAGCCTATATAAAGATACCTTTACCATAAATAGAAAGGCACAAACTGCTGCTTGGAAATCCACCAGAATGCAGGAAATTAAGTGTTTTGACACTCAAACATTTCTGGGGAAACCCCCTGACCTCCCGCCCCACCAAACATTAATCCCCCTCCAATAGAAGCAAAACATACATCCATGAGGTCATTTAAATACATTTGATTTTAGATTTTTCTAATTAAATATTGATATCCACTCCGTCCACCAGCGTCGGGATGCGCCGTGCGCACAACCCAGGTATAAACGTTCTCCCCCACTGCTTAAAAACATCCTAGAGGAAACACTGTGTGAGTGTGTGAGTGTGTGTGTATAT
>JAODUE010000001.1:647130-660474 GCA_027564755.1 Amblyopsis hoosieri
TTGCTTTACTTTTAGCATGTTCTTGTATCATGTGTGTAGCGAAGAGTGCAGCTGCCCCCGCCGGCGGGGGCTCTCGTGTCAGATGGTCTTTCAGCTGACGACCCAGCAACGTGACACGTGACCCGCCTGAACTTCCGCTGTGCTTTATTTCTGGGTGATAACGTCACACTTTGCAGCAGATAGTCTTGGGAAAGTGCTGAGGCAGAGACGGCTGCAACGGAAATTGTCAATCTCATTGAGTGAAAATGCAGTTTGGAGGTTGAAGGAACAATGTTGTTTTGGCTCCAGATGAATGTTGTCACAGATGTATTCCCACTGCATTGACAATCAAAAACAATTGCAGCCTGTCATACAGTAAACCTACATTACTGAAAATCTAATAGCCGAAGGTGTGTGGTGCTAAAATGCCTGCCTGTTATAGGTTAATTCTAAGATAGAGGTAGATTATGCATATTTATAGTTCTCTCATCTGCTAAGCGAAATAATTATGAATACATAAAATTCTCTATTTAGTGTGTGTGTGCGTGTGCGCACAGGGATCTACCTACAGTATGGCTTAGTTATCAGGCAACAGTTGTGGACAGCTCAGGTGGCAAGTGTCGGGGAAAAAAATAGTAATACTCATAAATAAATAGAAAAAAAAATCGATAGTTTCTATAATTCCGTTCCTGCTGTTATTGAATGGGGATGATTACTCGTGAAAAATGCATGAGGATTGCATACATTATGAAAGGGGGAGGTAATCCATTGTGATTCCCAGCTTCTGCATATGAAGCCAATTCTATAATGGCAGCAATACAAAGGTCAGCGTCCATCCACTCTGTTTCACTGGCAAAGTGTTTGTGGGGCTCCTGAATGAGTGCAGAGCTTTTGATTTAGCTAAGTGCCTCTATTTATGTAATATGCTCTCCTCGCCAAATGTGATTTTTGTGGTAGATTTTAAAAATAAATTGATTATTATTACAACAACCGTATGGTTTAGCATCTCAATCCACTGCTGTGGGATGGGGAATAATACAGATAATTCCTCCGTGGTGGAAAACCCCTATGGTGTTGTTTTGTTTTATTTTATTTTATTTATTTTAATAAAATTACAGCCATACTATTCAAGTAATTTCCTTTAATCCAGGTGCAAAGAGACAACATTGACTTTTGCTTCAAAATAGTTCCAACACCGGAAAGGCCCATTCAGGAAGAATATCAGAAGTTCTGCAGGCTATGCTTGTTTGAGGTGCTTTTGATAAATGTTTTGGTCCAACTTGACAATACTGATAAAAACATTAAGAACCCAGTTGGTGCAAGTTGACATTATCTCCTGTTTTTTTACCATTCTGTACTGTAAATATGACCAAAGCTATTTCCAGGTGTAAACACAACCTTTTTTGAGTCTGTTGTACTGTGACATTATCATGTGCCTCTATCATTTACCTGACATGCAGGTCTATTGGACCAAGGGTTGGTAGAGTACAGTATGTGTATGGGCTTCCAGCAACCCATAATGCATTGCGTTGAGCTCCCGAGGTGAAGGGGAGAGAAAACGGTCTGAGATTAATTCGAGCCACAGAATAATGAGACTGCTTTCAGACTTCCCCAGTGAATAAAGACAAACTGCTCTTGCTTGTGCCTGGCCTTGCCATCCGGCAATGATAACTTCAATAACTCCATTTCATGTTTAAGTCCCATCTGCCTTAGCTAAAGTACCCCCCCCCCCACACACACACACACACACACACGAGCTATAATTGAAGAAGGTCTTTATTTACTGTCAAGGAACATTCATAGTCTGGTAGAAACAACCCCAACAGAGTGTGAAAGTGTGTAGCGGTATGTTTTTAGTTGATTTCAAATGACAACTGTATTTTCAGACATAAATAACATTGTGTTTTAACCCACTTAACATGTGTAAATGGACAGTTATCTGCAGGGTGTCCTGTCTGAAAACCAACATTACAAAGCAGCTAGCTGTCCTGTACCTAAGGCCATGCAGAGGGCAGTCCTCTGACTGAAAGTACCATCCAACAGTAGGCCTACTGTGTGAAGTAGAGGTTGACAGACACAGGAGGGGATTTTCATACCTCTCCCATCCCACACCCACAAAAAAAAAGAAAATCCAGTCCCATCCCAATCCCATAAAAAAGTTGGGAAAAAATCCCATCCCAATTCCAAAAAAATGTACTCCCAGCCCCTTCCACTCCCATGTTGTGTTTATTGAAGAAGAAAAAAATGTTTAAGATGACAATATTGTTTGTTATTTTGATGTTCTTTTATGTATGTTGTGTGTTTGTGTATAAAGTTGTGGGTCAGTGTTATTACGATTCCCGGTCCCGCCCACTTCCACTGACTTTTTTTCCTTTCTTGCGGGAATCCCGAAAGAAATGTCAGTCTCTATAAAGTCGATAATTAAACCATGTAGGTACCACTAACACACGAGTATAAACTCTATGCAGCCTACATATATCACTATGTGGTGTTGCCATCAAGCATACACAAGCATTTTTACTTGTCAGAAAAAATATAACTAATCACCAACCAACTTAACATTCCAAGTCAACAAACTATTCTGTTTATCAACAATTAATATCAGCAGGGAGATTTTTCCTCTCTAATAAGACTTGTATTCATCACAGTTGACACTGGAAGAAAGTTGTACATAGGGAAAACGACGTCTTCCTTACATTGTCTCTAGACAGATATGAATCACTATAGTTGCAAACAATCCTGGCTGGTTTACAAGCTGAGGCAGTTGGGGAGCACCGTATACATATTTGAGACTGGCATCGCTTTCCCTCTCAGTCTCAATCTCCATCTCATTTGCTTGCTAACTCTCTGTGCCTGTTAGTGCAGTGAGAGTTCAGCTTGAAGACACAGCATTAACACAATGGTTCAATTACTAGCCGATGCTTTTCCATTTGTCGAGAATTTAACAGGTAGACTTGATTGAAGTCAGATGGACAAGGTTTAGCAAATACAGTATAATCAGTCAGATTAGTAGTGTTTTTTTAACAGACTTTTAACCTTAGATTATTATATGTGACAATAAAAGCAAACTAACTGCGAGTCAAGGTAACATTTATGTGTATTTAATGTCAGTGATAGTGTTTGACAATTTTACTTTCACTATTGAATACCCATTATGTACAAACAAAACAAACTTCAGAGAATGGTTCCTAATCTGCTAATATACATAATTATTTTGGAAGGAACTGCAATTGATGATAAGATGCAAGCAATTAGAGTAGGCTACAGTCCATATGGCTGTATATTTGCTATGGAGTAAATATCTCCTTTTGTGCATAATAGAGTTCATAAAAAATCAGTATGCAGACAAATTGCTTTGATGTACAAAAATACATTTATTTGAAACAATTTCAAAATGACAGTTTCTTTACCGTAGAAATATTCAAATTAGGATGAAACAGAGCATTACTGATGGTTCATGCATTGTAGATTTTGTGCAACAAAAACATCTTACTATGATTTGCCCTCTGAAACATTACAGTATTAAACACAAGTGTTAATATCTCACTCCGTATCATATAGGTACAATTAGGTAGGTTTGCAATTACTAATGATCAAAGCATTGACTGAATAATACATTCAACCTACATATTCTTGAAGTATCAATTAACACTGAACGTCGTCTGAAAACCCATAGCAGCAGGCCCTTCTAAACACGGGTTGGATAAAAAGCAACGCCTTTTTGCTTCTCAATGTATTTCATATTTCTGCCATTTTAAAATAATCATCTTATATCTTTATTTTATTTGTATGTTTTGTGGTTTCTGTCTTTGTATGCTGCTTTTTTGTCCAGGTGTCTCTTGAAAAATCGATTTTTAATATCAATGAGACTAACCTGGTAAAATAAAATAAAAATAAAAAAGCAATGCCCTCTGACATAATGGGCAGTCTTTGCATTGCTGTGTCACATTTGTTGGTAAAGACAACTAAGCTATGTAGGAAGCATTGCATGCAATGCTTTCTAGTTCTTTCTTTTTTATCTTTAGAAAGAGAACTAATGTTAGTCTGTAGCAGTGTAGTAGTTTCAATTCATAACCCACACAGTTATGAGGGCCAACCCGCCCAACCCACAAAAAAATTGGTTCATCAACCATCCGAACCCGACCCGACCCGCAAAACACCAACTTGAGCCTGTATAGCAATGTCGATAAAGATGCCGAATTTAATGCACGTTTCAAAGGGACATACACTGCTGTAGACAATAGCCTACTGCAGAGCCACCTTATGTCTAATGTCTCTGGAGGGTTACAGCAATGTGAGTGAGCAGCCTATGTTAAACTAGGCCTATTTAATGGTTTTGTTTACCTGTTAGCAATAGGCTACGCTAGCAAAATACATGATTGCACATAGCCTATAGGCAGTAGGGCGTCTGCATATATGCTACTAAATAAACAAACTTTACATAGGTCTAACCAACTCATTGTTCGGTATGGCTAATGCAGATTAGGCTATTGACAGCCAGGGCATGAGAGGAATTGCACCGCCGCTTCAGTGCATGGTCTGTGCCATAGTGCACGTGTGTCTTTGCCCATACAAATACTGTGCACGCAAAGTTTCAGTAGATATGTACTACTTGGTTGGCCGCATTTTGACCTAACCCACCCACACCTGCAATATGTTCTGATAAGCTTATCTGAACTATGGCCAACCCACAAGTCAACCCGTGGGTCCCGTGAGTTATGGGGTCGGCCCGCGCATCACTACCTTCTACACTTACCAAGAAGTTTGACTTGAGATTCAATGCTAAACCACCTACTCATCTCTGCTAAATGTCAACATCAATAGCACCTGTTACCAAGAGACTGGTGTAAACTCACTACTGTTAGCTTCATGTTAGGGTTGTTAGCCTTTTGTGGGAGAACTGCAAACATACTGTTGGTAACGTGCTGTGCGTGCACTCACATAACGTGCTAATAAATAACTAATATCCTACATAATGTAGTGAGGAATGTATGTTTGTGGAGACAGCAGCAAACAGGATATCCTTTCAGATAATAAATCATCAATAAAATCAGGAAGGAGTGGAGAGATAATTATGAAATGCTGGGAGAGCTAAGGATAAAACAGTAGCCATGTGCAAGTCATTGCAAATTTGATCATCAGTAATTCATTATATGAAACCACCAAAGCATTTGTTTTGTGAATCATCACATAATGATCAACATAATCAACACTTGGCATTGTCTTTAAGGACAATGAGGACAAGACAATTGTGCAAATATTAAACAAAACTATTATTAAACATATACAGTATATATATAGTATATACACGGTGTGTGTGTGTTTGTGTATATATAACATATAAACAATTATACAGTGGCTTGCAAAAGTATTCATACCCCTTGAACCCTTCCACATTTTGTCACGTTACAACCACAAATCGTAAATCTGCAAGACTTTTGGAGTGTACCGGTTTTGCACATTCTTTGCAAAATAGCTCAACCTCAGTCAGATTGGATGAACAGCAATTTTCCAGTCTTGCCAGATATTCTCAATTGGATTTAGGTCTGGACTTTGACAGGGCCATTCTAACACACTAACACACTACTATCTTTGATCTTAAGCATTACATAGTAGCTTTGGTTCTATGTTTAGAGTCGCCCCAGTCTCAAGTCTTTTGCAGACTCCAACAGGTTTTCTTCTAAGATTGCCCTGTATTTGGCTCCATCCATCTTTCCATCAACTCTGACCAGCTTCTCTGTCCCTGCTGAAGAAAATCATCCCCACAGCATGATGCTGCCACCACCATGTTTCACGGTGGGGATGGTGTGTTCAGGGTGATGTGCAGTGTTAGTGTTCCGCTACACATAGCATTTTGCATTTAGGCCAAAAACGTACATTTTGGTCTCATCTGACCAGAGCACATTCCTCCACATGTATGCTGTATCCCCACACGGCTTGTCGCAAATTGCAAACGGGACTTCTTATGGCTTTGTTTCATCAATAGCTTTCTTCTTGCTACTCTTCCATAAAGGCCTGATTTGAGCAGTGCACAACTAATAGTTGTCATGTGGACAGATTCTCCCGCCTGAGATATGGATCTCTGCAGCTCCTTCAGAGTTACCATGGGCCACTTGACTGCTTCTCTGCTCAATGCTCTCCTTGCCTGGCCTGTCAGTTTAGGTGGACGGCCATGCCTTGGTAGGTTTGCAGTTGTGCCATACTCTTCACATTTTCGGATGATGGATTGAACAGTGCTCCGTGAGATGTTCAAAGCTTTGGATATTTTTTTATAACCTAACCCTGCTTTAAACTTCGCCACAACGTTATCCCTAACATGTCTGGTGTGTTCCTTGGGCTTCATGGATGCAGTTAGTTCACTAATGTTCTCTAACAATCCTCTGAGGCCTTCACAGAACAGCTGTATTGATTCTATACATTCTATATATTGGATAACACACAGGTGGACTCTATTTACTAATTAGGTGACTTATGAAGGCAATTGGTTGCACGCCACACTTTTCAGTTTTTTTATTTGTACAAGCTTTTGGGGTGTGTCTCTACCAGTAATTTTCCCTCCATTTCACAATTATGCACAACTTTCTGCTGGTTTATCACATTAAATCCCAATAAAATACATTTACGTGTATGTGTAACAGTGGCCAGCAGGTAGCTGTGCGGTGTTAATCCTCACTCTCCGACACCTCATAGGATGCTCTGGCAAAAGCCCATGGGTTTTTGGCCTGCCTTGTAGGAGCGTTCGCTCTCTGCGTGGGAGATCGGGGTTCGACTCCCCGAGGGGGACGGACGATCTCCGTCACACTGGTGCCGTGACCAGGATGAGAGTGAGGTTTATGGGGGTGAGTGTAACGGTGGCCAACAGGTAGCTGTGCGGTGTTAATCCTCACTCTCCGACACCTCATAGGACGCTCTGGCGACGCAGGCCAGGGCCCATGGGTTTTTGGCCTGCCTTGTAGGAGCGTACGCTCTCTGCGTGGGAGATCGGGGTTCGATTCCCCGAGGGGGACGGACGATCTCCGTCACATATGGTTGAGGTGGTAACGTGACAAAATGTGGAAAAGTTGAAGGGGTCTAAGTACTTTTGCAAGCAACAATATATAAACACACACACGCACACACATACACATAATGAAATGCACTTTCAAGGAACATGTAAAGAGAAACCTGTAAATTGACAACTCATTTATATTTGTCTGACTAGGCTTTTATACACGTCGCCTGGTGGTAATTAAAACTAAAAGGATATGGTTGAGTCCTTGTTTGATGAATGATTACAAAATAACTATTTACAACACTTGCTTATCTACAACACAAAGTGTGTCCTTAATAATAACATGCACAAGTCAAGGACCTTATTAAATAAAAGTAAGGCTAGGCCTTAACACACTTTTTAATAAAGCCATGGTCAGATCTGCTGTCTTTGCCATCATACAAGCATGTGGAAAAATACATATACTATATACAGATAACATTGTACATTTGAATAATATTCCCTGTTTCATTGAAGACATAATGGTCTATATATAGGCAGAAATCATCTTTTGAAATCTTACTTTAAGAAACTTTCATAATAAGGTTTAACAAAAGCTTGAGAAATAATGAATATTTCACTTTGTAAATCATATTCATGTAGCTTACTGTATGTATACATCCACAAAACAGAATACATTTGTCCAGTGAGAGTTTCACTGAATGTGATCCCATTTGCTGCATGGATGTTGTTTAAACAAGACACCCATGCAATTCTGTATAAATGAGGTCCTTTAGAAAACTATTAACATCAATTGTGTCTGAGAATTACAAAACAGAAAGAACCCCCAACACAGTAATACTTTGTTCTGTACATAACCTATCAAACTCCTCAACTTTACACACTAGTACAGTTAGGAATCTCCCTTGTGCTCTCACATGCATTTCCAACTCCCCCTGAGCAGAGAGAAAGAGAGAGAGAGAGAGGGAGAGAGAAAGAGAGAGAGAGGGAGAGAGAGCGAGAGATAGAGATTAGCTAGGACAGAGGTGGTGCTTTGATGCCTGTGAAACATGGCAAACAAATACAGTTGACATTGACGCCTCTTGGTAATTATTGGGTTTTCAGTGCTCTCTTAACACAAGCTCATACAGATGTTAGACAGGATGGAAAGTAAACAGCTGTTTTGAACCATGCTGTGCCTCATTCAGGAATAACACATTAATGCTTTACATTTCCTCATATCTACCTTGTCATCTCTCCCCGTTCCATTGCTGTGTGGATGGTGCACCTGCTAAGGTAACCTACTGTACTGCACCTTTCATACAGAATGGGATAAATAATAATGAGTCTTGAAGACTTGAATGTGACTTGAGACCGAGCAACAACTTAACTTACCAATCAGCGTCATAGCGACAGCTACGGAGGTGGTTTAGGTGTGACGACAGCATAAGTGTGTTTAAAAATAATTTGTAAACAACAATGATGATGGTTCATCCAATCAACTGCCAAGTATTTTTTGAAAGTTCAATCTGTTTCGATTGACGGCTCCCCAGATGGACTTGTGTCTAACAATCAATCTGGTGTGTCAGGTTAAGGGGAATAGGCCTTTTGGGCAAAGCACCAGCCAGATAGGAGCCCACATACCCCATCCCTCCCTGGGGTAAGCACACAACATCTAACCCAGTAAGGCCGCGTTCAAACGTAACTTATTAAAAGCGCTGGCCTGGGCAATTTTTATTTAGAAAAAAAAAAAGCATCTGAAATGGTTGTTACAGTTGTTATGGGAAACACCAGGTCTCACTACGCCGCTTGTGATTGGTCAACTGTCAAAAAGCAGATGAGGTTGGCCGTTTTCTTCTGAGAAGTTGAACTGTTCTCAACTGAAAAAGAAGTCCAGAGCTGCTGGAAAAAGCCCCTGCGGCAGCGTTTTAAAACAAGGTCCGCTACATAGGGTTGTAATGTTAAAAAAGCTGACAGCTTCCAAAAATAAGTTACGTCTGAACGCGGCCTAATATAAATAATATTTGTTCTAAATAAATATATATCCGCAGACCAATTAAAGAGACCACTGCAGCAGTTTAATTAAAGTTTACTTAAATGTAATATATGTATTAAGATATGTATTTATAGAATTTGTCTATATATGCTATATTTTTTACCTTTACACTATATTTATACTATTCAATTATAAAGAATGTGCAGTGGTCTCTTAATTATTTCTGTGGCTGTATATACACATACAAGATATACAAGATATGGACAATATTACTGGACAAAGATTAAGCTATTTAACCTAATGCATTTATAGTTGCTATAATTACGTATTATAATAATTATTAAATTAATTAGACATGCAGGCAGACAGGCAGTAAATGGTCAGTTTCACAAACATAGACTAAAGCTGCGTTCACATGGAACACGGCAAACACTTTCTAGGCGGAACGGCATAAAAGTCCAATGGAATGGAAGTTGCTATGGTGATGTCGCATTGGTTACAAATAACTTAATACAAATATATTCAACACAATTATTTAGTAGCAACTGTTTTATGTCATTATTTTTGTATTGTATCTAGTATTCTAGTGTTGTTGCACCAAAAGTATTTCCCTCTCGTTGTCGATGTTTTCTCTGTGTGTGAGGGAGCTACGAACATCCGGTTGTAAATGCCGTTGCGGAGGACAGCAAAATGTTAAAATATTTAAACTTTCAATGGCGTTGCCATTTGACGTTGCCAGCGTTGCTATTTGTTTTTGCCGGCCACAACTGATTTTGCCATCCTGCTCTCGTCCGCTAACATGATATCCGGTCTGCCACCTTCCGTTTTCCATGTAAACGCAGCATTAATCCTAGACTAAAAGATACATTCAATGAAGATCTCCACTGAAAATAAAAGAAAAATCTCTAGTCTTAATCCATGTCTTTGAAACCGGCTCATTGACAGAAAGACAGGTTGAGAGACAGACAGGCATACAGGCTAAACTTACTTGTGACTCTTGAGTTCAAATCCTTCTCCATGACCTCTTTGGGTGTGGGAAACTCACTCAGGGTTATTTTTGGGGTGCTGTCGCCCTGGCCCACCGAACCAATCATTTCCTGTTCCTTCCCCTGATGAACTTCAGCATAAATGTTGATCCAGGGAATTTTTCTGAACAACGGGACATATAAACTGATATTAAACCGACATGCAAGAGAACGGAATTAATCAGTTTTAACAATAACTATTTTTCTTAGTTTCAACAATAACATTATGATTGCATATTAGGCCTACTTAAAGTAACAAATAAAACAATTTATGAAGCTGTGGGAGGGGGCTAATCGTCTAATTAGTCATACATTTAGAAGTAGAAGTAAAAATTCTGTTTTCTTTTGGGTCGAGGAACCATCTCATCACCACAGACTTGCTGTGTAGCCTATTCTACGAAGATACAGTACACTGTGCTCTTCATAAGGTCCACACATAGAGCATCGATCGTAGCCTAGGCCTATACGTGTTTTGCTGTAGGCTATCACAAATCCTCCCTGTACTGTATGTGATTAGCGAAATCCTTGCAACTGTCCATTGTGATGTTGTAGTTCCTGATGCACATATATCACAATAAATAGCTAATACAATTAATAGTATCTACTCATTTGTATTCATTACATTTGGGGAAAAAAATCAACATCCATAATTAATGACAACTTTTCAATTTCCCACAGACATGTTCTGGAGAATAGTTTTTAGTATGAATAAATTATTAAGCAAATAACAGCCAAGGCACATAAACATAATATTTAGCAATTTAAGTTTTCTGAGCATTACCAACACATAAAAATAAAACTCAAATCAAATAAAGGAAATGTACAATAACTTCAAAGACATATGCCATTAGTTAATTATTAATAGGTGCACACACCATACTCATCTGTTACCATCATTAATGGATGACACTGTGATTCATGTACTTATAGTAGACTTTCTGTATGTGTACCTCTTGAACTTGTAGATGAGAAAGACGGCCAGGCCAAAGAACACCACTGACAGAAGCATGAGCATCGCTGAACTGCTGTGTCGTGGGCTAGAATCCACCAGCGGTGCTGTGGAAGATGTGGAGTTTGTATAATACAACTTGTATATTACATATGGGAAGTTACACAACGCCCACGTTATTAGAAACAATTAAACATTTCTGCATTCCATGTATGAGCTTCGTTTAGTTTTTATTGTTTGTTGAACCTCGTCAGTAAATCTGCACTTTAATGTTAAAAGGTACTGTATATAGCACCCCTAAAACAGCCACAATTTGATTCTGCAAATTGAGTTTGAAAACTGTACGGGTGGGGTTGGAGCAGAGACTATGGATGAGCAGAGACTGGCAGAGATGAGCTGAATGTTCAGTTGCGGGAGGGGCTGCAAACGTCCTCTTGTTAAAACTGAAACAGTTATCTCTCTGCAAAAGCATCTCTGAAAACCCCTTTAAGTTAACTCTTTGTTTTCTTCTAAACATTTGTTTCATGCAAGGCATGCTTTGTTTGTTTTCAATTGTGGGAGTGTGAAAATGCTTTCAACAATTTATGACATGTTTCTTTTTGACCAGTTTCTTTTTTTTTTCTACGGTACCACTTGAATGTGGGCCGAGAGTATTCAAATGTACGGTGTACATTGCTCTTAGAAGAATCACTGCAGGATGGTAGTATAATTAATGTAGTAAACTTGCATGGTGGTGATTTTGAAAAGCATTTGCATTTACGTGCTACGTGTGAGCTTATAGCTTCATTACATTATTGAGACGCAGCCCTGCAATGCCTGTGACCTTTCTTTAGCAGCTTGAAGGCTTTGTTGGACTCCCATCCAGAAGATCATGGGCTTGAACCCTGGAGATGACCTGAGCAAGATGCCTGCTCCATGTAATAATTGTACTCATGTACATCGCTTTGGATAAAAGCGTCTGCTAAATGACCTAAATTTAATTGTAAACATTTCAAACTGGCACGTTCCGGACTGTAATACTTTGTGCCCCAGACAGCCAGATCCCAGCTATAACCCCCGCCAAAGGGGTTGTGTGGTTGAAGGTATGGTCAGTCATTCTTGCTATCTTCGAGCTCAAATCAAAACAGTGTCGCTCCGTGGCGACGGCTCACATGTCGAAATGCATTGAGAAGCAAAAGCGCGGTACGGCTTTGTTTATACGAGCGGTGTTTGCACTTTATGTTACAATTTACGGAGCCAGGGCTGTGTAGAAGTATCCGTATATTTTTTCAACACGCACAGCTAGCGAAATGTTAGTTGTTGAATTCGACAAAAAGTGTATTAGCTTTAATTTAGCTTGCAATAGCTGACTATACCTTTAATGGAACCTGTACAAGCTACACAATAAGATAAACATGCTTTTACGCTACTGTCAAATACGGAGAGCTGGTGTCACAGACTTTGTGGAAGACTAACGGGGGACCCACATCAATGAAAGCATATAGGCTTGCAGTGGCATTGCCTTAATTGTAATTAAGCTGTCTCCATTTACGCCTGTATCGATTTGATACTAGAAATGGCTGTTCAGTCTGCGATATGGGAACATGTAAAGGTCTTGATTCCTTACAAACCGTATAATTTTACACTTATTCATTCATTGTTTATGAAAACAGAGCTAATTTGTACACTCTTATCTCTCAAGGACTAAATCATCATCATTATAACACTCATTTTGTGGTTGGGTGGCTATAAAACACAGAGAACAGATGTTCTGCTCTCAACACGAGCTATGAATGATCTCAAGGAGTTCAACTTAAATCAAACCTCTGATTGCATGCAGAAGACAACCACATACTCTGTTAGAACAGTGTGTTCCCTGATAAGTGACTTTTATAAAATATACAGTATTCCAGCAACCATTTAATCATCATTATCATTTCCTGTATTAGCTCATTAGCATGTGTAATGGGATGTCGTGCCACAACGAACAGAGTGAAAGCAAATGTTACTGACCAAGTGTTAATTGTGTGATATATACAATCACCCTGGCACCGGGCTTCAGCTCGAACTCCACCAAGTTTTGGTTCAGCGCACTTACAATGACTTCAGATACCTGTGAAGCATATGCAGCATTATGTATGCATGTGCAGGTAGGATACAGTCCATGTCTGTATGTCTGTATGCATCAGAACAGTAACAGCAATATGACTTTGTTATTCCTGACCAAATTTTGTTTGGTCACGTCCAATGTTCGCCTTACACGTTCTAGTTCCGCCTCGTTCTTTTTCCTGCCCTCTGATTGGTTCTTGTGAGGTAACAGGAAAAGCTCAGCAGCTGTTGGAACACCTGGGAAAATAGCAACCAGGAGCTGATCTTCTGGAAAATCAGACACCTGCGGAAAGACTTAGATTAGAAAATATAGGTATAATAGATAAACTTTTATATA
>JAODUE010000001.1:676398-694195 GCA_027564755.1 Amblyopsis hoosieri
GCATGCACCGAACCGCAACGTCTGTACCGAACGGTTCAATACGAATACACGAACCGTTACACCCCTAATATATATATGTGTATATATATATGTATATGTATTGTACTGTACGTCCACAGAGCTGGAGAGGCCGCTAACAGAGCCTCAGATCCGGGTGGTATGTAAACAGACTTTGGAAGCTTTGTCTTACCTACACGAGAACAAGGTCATCCACAGAGACCTGAAAGCTGGGAACATTCTCCTTTCCTTTAATGGGGATGTAAAACTCGGTAAATATTCTCACACCTACTACTGTATTTAGCCAATGCCCTTGACCTTGACCCTGAATCTTTCCTGAGGGATGATACTAATATGTTTTAAAAGATAAGTGAATTCAGATCACTTTACCCTGAGGAGTTTGCTGGCAGTCAGTTGCCTTAAGGGATAATGGTGGCATTGGTAATATGTTTACATAAAATTAATTCACCTAGAATCCTCTGGTTGCGTAAGCTATGTCAAATGTAGCAGTGATAAATCAACTTGAATGCTTAAGGAGGCTAACTGCTGCAAATGCCAATGTGTTTATAGTTGAAGCTGTAAATACTCAATGTATTTAAATTAGAGTGTTCCCAGTCTGATGATTCATATTATGTAGGCATTCGGTCATGATGCAGCCTAGCATAGCAATCATCAGTATGCATTCACAGCAGACTAAATACTCTGTGTCTCTCTTCACTTGATTTGTACTCTGAGAAAAGGGTGCAAATTGAAGTGATCGCACATGCAGCACAGCTTCTGAGCTTAAATGTTTGGTGCAGGAATGTTTATGAAATAGGTTACCTGTGACTTCTTTGTTCTGGGTTTTTTTCTCATTTGGCATCTCTGCTTTTCACATATTGTGTTGTGCCTGTTGATTGTGTCCTATAGGTATACATTCTGTGATCCAATAATCTTTTCTACTTTCAGCTGACTTTGGTGTCTCAGCTAAAAACACCAAGACGTTACAGAGAAGAGATTCTTTCATCGGGACTCCATATTGGTGAGTCATGCAGCCTTGACAAAGGAATGGTATTTCCCACTTTTAATTTAGAATGGCATCTGTGCGGGGCAAATGTTCCTCTTTGCAGCACGTTAAAGTGTGAGGCAGAGGTAATGCCCTTTTCAAATGGCTGAATGCGCTGTTACTAATGCTTCTAATGGTACATTTGCATGCATTTCCTTTAGAAAATTTCTAATAAAATATATTTGAAGGCCCATATTAATTTTAAGAGGTTTCAGGAACGGTGGGGTGGTGGTTATCGTATAATACTTAATATGCACACTCGCATACCAGGCCCTTTTACATCCAGCGCACTAACCTTTCCTCTCCCCCGCCTTGCAGGATGGCCCCAGAGGTGGTGATGTGTGAGACCTCCAAAGACCGCCCGTATGACTTCAAGGCAGACATCTGGTCCCTGGGGGTTACCCTGATAGAGCTGGCGCAGATAGAGCCGCCCAACCACGAGATGAACCCGATGAGAGTGCTGCTGAAAATAGCCAAGTCCGAGCCGCCCACACTTATGCAGCCCTCGCGATGGTGAGATAAGTCCATAAGTAACATAAGTAACATTTGCCCCTGCACCCTAATAGAAGGATCCTTATTATTGCACGTGAGAGACGATAGCAAAATGTCCTTGTCGAATGAGAAAATATCAAGCTAATGTCTGAGCTAACTTGTGCGTTAATGGTGGGGTCAGCAATTGTAAGCTAATTGACCTATCCCCAGCCCCGCCCCCTTCACTTGTCCTACCTAGTTACTGTAACTAGGTAGGACAAAACACCATAGAAAGCTATTACAGGAAAACAGACAGTTGACGGGAGGTTCCGTCAGATAAAAAAAATGCTTAACTGTTATTGGAGGACATGCAAAAAGAGGCGGTTTGGGATACTTAACTATATCTCAGCTAATATCTCCTTGCTAGCTGCCCATTCTGTGTGTGTGCTGAAAAACAAATGGGGTGGTTCTACACAGCCCTGGTTAATTGGGACACAAACAAAGTGGTGCAGACCCCACCACAACAATAGCTTCGGCAATGTGCTTCCCAGGAGCTTCTGAGGGAGCATCATGTGACATTGAAGGGAGAGGTGTTTTGATTGAGTTGAAATATCAACAAGCTTTCTCCAGCATCTCTGACTCCTTGCATGGCAGCAATCACCATCGGTGTGTGAATGTGTGTGTGAATGTGAGGCAAAATACTGTACAGCGCTTTGGATAAATGCGCTATATGAATGCAGTCCATTTACCATTTACCATAATTCTTCATAGGTCACCAGAGTTCAGTGACTTTCTGAGAAAGGCATTAGACAAGAATGTAGACAATAGGTGGAGCACAGCACAGCTGCTACAGGTGAGCCTGCATTCTCTGTTCTCCTCTCTTTCTCTCACCGACTTGAAAAGGCTGTAATCCACCAAGCCTGCATTGTGGTTGGCTGGCCGACGAGGGCTCAGCAGATCGGCACACCCTGGGAGGGAGCTGTTCCTCAGAACTGTCTGCCAGTCATTTGTATGTTTATTTTATTGTGTGTAGACCTATGCAAAATATGTTCGGCATGTATAGTGGGAAGAAAATGATACATGCTAATGGTTAGTTTCTTTGTGTTAACCAAGAGTCAATAGTAGGCACACAGTCTGTGCCCAAAGCGCAACATGCAAGTGTCCAAAGGCAGACATTCTGTATTTGTACCTATTGTAAACCGTAGTTTTAACTGCCATATCTTTGCTTCATTCTTTATCTAGATGTACTCAACATACAAACTACTCTGTAGTCAACTATCAATTTATTTATTACGATTAGGTATAGCTTTTATCCAAAGTGACTGAATGGCATCTTACACAAGTACTCTTGTAGGCCTAGCTCAAGGAAACAAACCATGACCTTCAGGCCATGACCTAAACCACTAGACTATTCTGCACCCCCAGCTGTCTTCTTGATACATCTTGGTGGCTTACGGCCTTAAGAATATAACACAGTGTAATCACAAGAGCTTCAGTGTTTTATATTTGCAAGGGTGACCCATTCTGCTACTATTTTCCTTATGTTTGACTGAGCTAAGTGATTTCATTCTTTCTTTTTCCTTCTGGTCGCTGGTCGTCCAAACAGCACCCCTTTGTAAGCAGCGTCATGGATAACAGACCTCTCCGAGAGCTCATTGCCGAGGCCAAAGCTGAAGTCACGGAGGAGATTGAAGAAGGAAAAGAGGAGGAGGAGGAGGAGGAAGAGGCCGACGTTTCCTCGGTATGTCTGATGAAGTTAGATCACAGGATTGGGATATTGTAATCTTATACTGTAGGTATATAATCACCACTATATTTGTTATAAGGGGAAGGATGTTATGTTATACAAAACAAGGTTTGCCAACTTGCTGGTTGATATGTGATGAGAAAATTAGGTGGGTCAGAATCTGTGTCACTACGAGGCGAGGCCTCATTCAAATAACCAATCTTTTTAAAAATAGCCTAGACACATCCGCCCTGTCTTCTGCCAGTACTAAAGTAGCATTTTTCAAATTAGCCGGTGGCTCGATAATATCATTCAGTGCGTTTACATGGACTTGAGTATATCGGTTTTGATCTGGTTTTTAAGTATCTGGTTTTTGTGTTTGCACATGTAAAAATTATATCACGATTTCAAAAGCTGGTTTTGCCAGGTGGAGTACTCTGAAAGAAACCTGATCCTGTTGCATGTAAACACCATATTCTGGTTTCTGACAGCTGACAACTGCCTGTGCAGGCACTGCTTCAGCAAGGATACGTAACCATAGGGAACAGAAACAAACATCGGCAATGAATGTGTCTCTTTTCTGGAGCGATGCCGAAACAGAGATTTGTCATAAAATAATGAAATATACTATAGCTTATTAGTGACAGCCTGTCGCCTGACACGGTTCAAACTGGAGAACATGTTTTACTGTTCTGTTAACTGTCTCATCTGGTTAACCATGCAGTGTTAAAGTGGCCTCATTTATATATAATAGCCACAGTGAAATTCATTTAACGACAGTAGTAACAGTAATGTTTAAATAGTCTGTTGGTTTCGTCAACATCACAGGTGCCTGCATTAATAGAATGCAGTAATCCGTTAGTCACTGGGATACTAGTATGTATCGTGTATGCAGGGATATGATAAACTTGATTTCTCTGCAGTCATGTAAACGCACTTATCCCAAATATGATCAATACCGGGGCGTTTTCTTTCATCCTTGCTGGCACAGGCGGCACCAGGACACAAGCGCGCTCCCTCGGACGCCAGCGCGGCCAGTTCAGAGGAGGAGAAAGTCCCCGCGCCCGCGCCCGCCGCCGCGCTGGAATGCGTCACGGAGAAGACGGAGGCTGAGCCTGCGGAGGACAAGACCAGCGATAAGCTTTCCGACGAAGGCCTGGGAACCAGCGAGGTCGACAAGACCGAGGAGGAGAAGCTGAATGAGGTGTCCTATGCGAGCAATGAAGACCTCGGCCCTCAGCTGCGAGACGCCGGCGAGGGTTTGGTCCCAGAGGAGCCAACAGAACCAGAGCAAGAGGAGGGACTAACTCGGACCTGTCCGGGGCCCATAGTGACACTGCCAGCGGAGGTGATGGACACAGCAGATACCCAGGAACCTGTGATCGTCAGCCAAGAAACTGGGGAGGAAGAGAGGCAGCGCCAAGGAAGGAAAATGGAAGGTGGCGGTCCTCAGGTTATCAGAGGAGGCAAAGACGCCGAGGAGGAGAGAGGACAAGAAAACACAGAAAAAACTGACATGGGTCTTGAGCCTGCCGGATCAGCAGAAAACCCAGATTTAATATTGGGAGAGGAAGCACAGGCTGAGGCGGGCTGCAAAGTACCTGCCGAGGAGATGCCTCCACAGGAAGTGGCAGAGAGCGTAAAGCCACACGCAGAAGACAACAACAATCTAACAGATGCAAACCCAAGTGGAGAGACAGATGCGCAGTTAAGCCCCGATAAACACCTCGCAAAGGTTTCCAAACAAGAAGAGGTAACGGAAGAGAAGGCAGGACATGAGCTAACAGAGGGCCCAGACCAGTCCGCCCAAGAGGAGCAGGCCACAGAGGAGGCAAACCTACAAGAACAGACGGACACTGAATCCAAAAGCGAGGGTGATGCCAAAGAGGCCACGAGGGATTTGGAACCAGTGCCAATTTCTAAGGAAGGTGGGGAGAGAGCCGCCAATGAAGAAAGTACCTCGCAAGATGCTGTTTCGGTGCCTGAGAGCAGTGATTTGGAGTCGGACTCCAAGGCGGAGCCGGCAAGCCCTGCAGCTGTGGCCAACAAGCCAGATTTAGAGAAGGACTCTGACTCCGGAAGCAGTTCTGCTGCTGATAACAATAGCCTTGATCTCAACCTCTCCATCTCCAGCTTCCTGTCCAAGAGCAAAGAGGGAGGCTCTGTGTCTGTGCAGGTAACACCGTCGCCTGTGAGGTTGCACACGTAATGTTGATGATGATGCTGTTCATGCTACAATGTTGAAAGAAGGTATATTTTATATACAACAGCAACACCTTAAATTGACAATATGTCTACTGGATAGTACATTGTTAAAATCAATATATACGTTGCAGACACTGCCATCTATTTTTGATGTATGAAAGTACTGTACAGGGAAATGAGAGTGTGAGTCTGCTGAATGTAAATTATTATAATTTACATTCAGGCCGTTGTCATATGTACATTTAAATTTGGTGTGTTTTTCCCCAGGATACAAAACGACAGAAGAAGACCCTTAAAAAGACACGCAAGTTCATGGTAGATGGAGTGGAGGTCAGCGTAACCACATCTAAAATCGTGACGGACAATGACTTAAAGAACGAGGAGATGCGGTTCCTGAGGTAGGTCTCTTCCCCGGTCTGCCATATATATTGGCCTAAGTATGGAAGATGGCCTATTCTGTTGGCGTGTTTCACATAGCGCACGTTCTTTTCCCAAATCGCACAACATTTAACAGATGCCAGATAGGTTGAGCACCGTGATTGATAAGGGCATTCATTTGTCACTGACCCAGAATAGTCTGCATATCGTCTGCCTATTCTTGTGTTATTGTCTCAACCGTAGCCGAGTCATTTTATAAATTGCCTGTACACATTTCAGGAACCATATATGTTTTCTGGCATTGGCGAGGCTAATAAGAAACTAACACAATTCTATGCCTAGAAACTTTCTAGGCATAGAATTGTGTTCTAACTATATCTATTCTGAAAGGATATAGTTTGCACTTGTTGGTACCAAGTCATTTTGGTTTTAAATGGGAACCAGAATAGTGGTTTAAAACTAAAAAAAAAATGTTAAATCTGATATTGCTGGTTGAAACCAGTATAAAATAAAAAAATATTTTCCATCGTGAAAAGCCTTTAGTGCGGTCCTATGCTCTTCTAATAACTCCTAATAAAACTGACGCTATATTGCAGCATCTACGCCAAAATCTTCCATGGTTCCACGGTTGTGCTCCACAACACATTTGACCTTTACTAAGCCCGCCCCCTTTAGTTTACTGTAACAAGGTAGGACAAAACGGTGTAGTAGGCCTTGCTGAACAGTTACTGGAAGACAGTGCGAAAAGGGGTGGGGCTTCACCGCGGTCACGCTCCCCGACGCGTACCTGGGAGCGTCCCTATTTACTTAACGCCATTGTTTCTGCGCTGCTGCGCACCAGGCGGCAGGAGCTCCGGGAGCTGCGTCTCCTGCAGAAGGAGGAGCAACGCGCCCAGCAGCAGCTCAGCAACAAGCTGCAGCAGCAGAGAGAGCAGATCTACCGGCGCTTCGAGCAGGAGACCACGGTGAGTCAAGCCTGGGGGGGGGGGGCTAAGGCAGGGGCGACACCAGCTGTTGCTGCCTCATCGTGAGACCTGGTGCAATCAAAGGTTTCATAACGATGGGCGGATGGAGCACTGTGATGCATTTCAATGGAAGCAATAATGGAACGCTTCTGGTCTCTTAAGTGGGCGTGTCACTTTTTGCTGTGGAGGATGATAAGCGGTAACCTGACATGCCAGATGGATTGTTGTCACAACTCCATCTGGGGAGTCGTACGTTGAAACTGTTTGTAAAGGGCAGGTACTCAGGTAATCTGGTTGTTTTCGCTGTCAGCACACTCAAGTCACGCCCGTATAGCCATCAACACGATCGCTCATTGGAAAGTTCAGATGCTACTCGGACACATTCAGAACAATTGCGAGGCTGTAGGCTTTAGTTTCGCTAGATAAGCAGCGCCCAGACAGCTATATCTACCGTGCATGACCTGAAACAAAGTAAATTTACCCCTAAACAGTCTGCTGCAGAAATACCATTGTAGCCTCAGAGGAATCCAAACAGTACGTTGGGAATTAATGTTATACTCCAAATACCCATTAACGCTGGTTCGTTCTTGTCTGCGTAAAGGGTGAAAAATCGACTGCGGAAGTGCCGTCCGTTGGAACCTCTCTGTTAAATGATAGATCCATAGATCCAAATAGAACGTGCCAAATATGGGACCAGAGCACCACCTGCACATCTACTGTAGGTGGCCAAACGTGGTTGATCAGGCACGATGAACGTGCACCATAAGGCCATTCTGTTCCCACGCTGCTCGTATGGTCCCTCCCTCTTAAAGGCATCCCATTATAATATAAGGTACAATCAGCGATTGTGAGCTAATCCAGCGAATACCTACTCACTAGTGCTAGCTGCCTGTATTGTGTGCGTGTTTCTGCACAGCCCTGACTCTTTGTGTGTCCAATGGTGTTGAAGGGAGAGTTTTTATTTTTATTTTTTAGATCAAATATTCTCCAGAATGACTGACTATACTTTTTTAAGTGGTCAACATGCACTGCACTGATATGCACTGAGTTCCCCTTGTGGCTGTATACGGTATTGCAAAAAAAGAAACTCCTCCCGCTACACCTCTCCTGGGCTGGTGTGGTACCCCATGAGGCGGTGATATGATGACTGTTTTGGTCACCGCCAGCTCTTCCCCTGTGACCCGACCTGCTGGCTCTCTGTCCCCTGCAGGGCAAGAAGCGCCAGTACGACCTGGAGGTGGAGAACATGGAGAAGAAGCAGAAGCAGACCATCGAGCGCCTGGAGCAGGACCACACCAACCGGCTGCGGGACGAGGCCAAGCGCATCAAGGCGGACCAGGACAAGGAGCTCTCCAAGTTCCAGAACATGCTGAAGAATCGCAAGAAAGAGGTAAGGGGGAGGTAAGGGGGAGGTGGGGTGCTGTGGTGTGCTCGCATGAGCTGCTGTTGCATGGACATGCCTTTACTTAATGGTGGAGGTCGGGCCAGGAAGCATTGCGTGTTACTGCCATGTTGTGTTCAACACGCTAACGTGCGTGTTTGTTTTCTTGCCTGGTGACATTCTTGGCTTTGACACAAGATTGAACTGTAATCCCCTTTTTGATATGCTGCCCTACTAGTATGTGGTTATGTGTGCAAATTATAGTAACTGACAGATACAGGCTTTCTCCCCGCTAGCTGCTGCTAGCTTCAAGTTGCTATATCCATTATTCATCAGCCCTGGGGGTTCCGATTGCTTCCCATGTAACATTGCATGCTAGTGGCAAGTCTGTTTGTTATTACTAGAGAGCCACTTAATGAAAGTCGAAGCTGGCATAGCGCAGGACACCTCATAATGATGGTTCCCTTGGCTTGTGATTCATAATGTGTGCCGTGCTTTCCAGCGTATCAATGGCTGTAGTCTGCTTTGCTGCTTCTACTTATTTGCAGTATTTCTAATATTTTATGGGTGTATTTGAGTTTAATCCAATTCTGTGCTGTTAATACTATGCATTTAATGTATGGGTAGTGGTGTTTCTTGCCCTTTTTAGACCTTTAGAATTGTATTTTATTTATCTGTTTCCAGTGTGGATTAATGATTATTAAGATACTATGTTCACTTTTTTATTTTCTTATTTTATTTTTTAAATATTTAGATTTGTATAGTCTTTATCAAATAGAATGTGTTTCAAATATAGGCCATATCTTCTAATATGTATGTTTTTTTTATGCCATTTCTGTTGTTGTAAATAACCATGTTTCCTGTATTGTATGAGTGTGTGAGGTGGCTTTTGGTGATGGACGGCTGTGTTTTGGTGACTTATTTCTCCCAGTGGGATTTGGAGCTCAGATAGGGAAACAAAATCTTGTACTGGAGTAACTGCAGTGGAAT
The DNA here is from genome assembly GCA_027564755.1 of Amblyopsis hoosieri. Taxonomy (NCBI): domain Eukaryota; kingdom Metazoa; phylum Chordata; class Actinopteri; order Percopsiformes; family Amblyopsidae; genus Amblyopsis; species Amblyopsis hoosieri. Next base: position 685,557 of record JAODUE010000001.1, read on the forward strand.
TCTGCTCAAAATTAAGATGGAGATTTTATAGGGAAAATCTGTATCTTCATTCCATTGACGAAATCAAAATGAATTAATCCAAATGTGTGTTGACCGGTAAACCTTAGTATTTAATAGCTTGCTAACACATTTCTTCACATCAGTTACTCTCATGTGCATGAGTAGAAAAGTATGCAACTTGTAGTACTTTTCAGACCTTTGCCTACTGTATTTAATTGCTTTGGGAATTAATTGAAGGTAAGGCATCAGGGGCTGTTCTGAAACTTAACATCTCTTGCCATACTACATTCAGAGGCATATCTCTTTACATCAAACTCCTCTTGACATGAAACAGCTGACTCTAACCCCTGTAATTAAAGCAACATCTTCTGTCTCAGGAAAGGCTGCTACTTGACATAGTGCAATCAAGGTTACTGACTGTAATGCAAAAGGTGTCTTTCTTTGGGATCCAGTGTCTCTTCTGGAATCTTCTAGCGGGTCATTGCATGCGTTTCCTTTATTATTGGCTGCCTTGAATAGCTTTTCAGTAAGAAAAAAAAACCAGCCAGTTTCTGCACATACTCTAGGCATTTCAAGAAGTCGGACAGTCGCCCAAACACATGAGAAAAGAGCTCATGAAACGCGTAAAGGAGGACCTGTCACTCATTAAAAGTGTGGAGGTAAAATCTCTCTCTCTCTCTCTTTTTCTCTCTCTCCTAGTGTAGTATGCACACACATACAGTAAAAACATCATTTTAATTCCCTTTGATTACCTATGCACCGTCTAGACAACCTTCTCCCCAATCAAGCATCATTTATGAACAAGGTAAAGGCTGTATTTTATTTACAGTATGTCTGTCTATCTTCTTTTGGAAGGTTCTTACTAATGCTTAGATCAGGCAGCAAGCTGGAGGCAATCCACAATACATGCATGTGTTCAAAGCCAGGCTGAAGCATGAAAGGATCAGCAGCCAAAATAATGATTTCATGGATGATAACATTGGTCTTGAACTGCACTTTACTCACAAAACACGAATAAAACGGCCCCCTCACCATTAAGTCAGGACAAATCGTGTGTGGTGTGAACATAGGTGTGTGTGTGTGTGTGTGTGTGTGTGTGTGTGTGTGTGTGTGCGCGTGCGTGCTCTTGAGCCGACAGTGTACTGCAGGTTCCCTGTGTGCTCTCCTCCGCAGGCAGTGGCCCAAGTTATGATACAGTCTTTTCAGTTGTCCTCATGCGCTCTCTTCAACGCTCAGATGCAGGATGTAAGTCTCCCCCCCACACCCCCACACCCCCGGCCCCTCCCTCACTGTGTACTGTTTCCCTGAGGACCACAGGGAGAACAGCACACATGAGCGAGGGCAGTGTTGTTGTTGCTGTTGTTGTTTACTTAATTTCTGGAGTGTTGTCGCCGTGTTGCTAAAGTGTTCCTCTCCTCCTGTCCTGCTCACGATTGCCTCCACCACACCCACCAGCTGAACTGCGTGTGTGTGTGTGCGCGCCTCTGATAATAGCGCACCGGACACAGGGAGCGAGCTAGGAGCGTGAAATGTGAACTAGTGCGTCCGTTAGTATCGCTGTCCACGGACTCACATGATACACTCTGCTGGCCCTAGGCCGCCGAAGCTCTTGACGTCGGTCTATTTGTTTCAATAATGACTCGCTGGACACTGTTGACGACCACAAGGTGCAGGAATTGGAGAAGTAACATCATGTCAACGCAAAGTGTCATTCATCTAAGTTAGTTCTTTACACTATAACGATAGACTAACGATATGCTTTTGTATGAACATATAACCTATTTTATAATATAACAAAGGGTTTTATATGTGGACGAGTAAATAACATACAGTATATGAAAGCATAATTATTCCATGATTATATGTTCACTAATTATTCATCATGCCCTACTTGAATAAGGACTAAATTAGAAGGACACAAACCATACATGACATGCATGTATATAGATATTCTGAACACATGTCTACTGTATGTAGATGTCTGACATACAAACTATGATTCTCTATCTCTACTGTGGTTTAAAGCTTTGATCCTATTCTCTCCATCCTCATTGCCATCCATGATCTGACTGTCTCTTCTTGCTGACTCCAATTGATGTTGTGGCCTCTGTGGTGCAGTGCTCTGTGGTATTGCTGATCACGCGGTGGTTGACGTGATGGACAAAACTTGTATTTGTGACACGTTGTCAACAACACTGCGTTCTATCTATTTCTGTCCTTCTGACTTTCTTTCTCTCTCGCTGTTTTCTCTCTCTCTCTCTCTCTCTCTCTCTCTCTCTCTCTCTCTCTCTCTCTCTGTCATGGTCTCTCGTCCTCACTCCGTGTGCATTGCGACCATTCGTCCTCACCCCTATCGGTGTCTGTGGCTCCTCCAGGAGCAGGAGTTCCTGCAGAAGCAGCAACAGGAGCTGGACGGGGCTCTGAAGAAGATCATCCAGCAGCACAAGCTTGAGATCGCCACCATCGAGCGGGACTGCCTGAACCACAAGCAGCAGCTGATGAGAGGTAAGAGACGCTTAGATGACAACAGATATAGCACAGTGCTATAGCTTTTGCTAACAGCTATAGCACAGTGCCTTATAGCTGCTGCTAACAGCTATAGCACAGTACTGTATAGCTGCTGCTGTAGCACAGTGCCGTCTAACAGCTTTAGCACAGTATCGTATAGCTGCTGCTAACAGCTATAGCACAGTACCGTAACTTTTACTATCATTCCCACTAGAATTTGCCATGAAGTAACCTCATTTATTTTTTTGGTTTATGTCTTGCAACCATTTGCATACACAAATATTATTTTAATGTATTATAATATAAGTATAGACACATTTTAACACATTAGACCCCTCCATTCCATATTTTTAGCTTTTTGTTATGCTGGTTTCAACGACAGTGGTTGAAACCAATTCCAGATACAAATCGAGACGTAAATAAAGATAATGTCAAAACCGAGCCGATCTTGTAGAGCAATGCTCATGTAAGGGAGGTATCCTCACCTCCTCTATGACACAGACAAGTGAGAGGTGTTGTCACAGCGAGCCCAGCATGGTGACATCATCTTCTGCCTGGTTTAGTCATCGGGCGGGTCGTCACCCACCAGCAGGCTGGTGTTGGCAGCATATATCGGCTAAAGTACCCTGTGTGTGTGTGTGTGTGTGCGTGCGTGCGTGCGCGTGTGTGTGCTGTAGCTCGAGAAGCAGCCATGTGGGAGTTGGAAGAGCGCCACCTGCAGGAGAAACACCAGCAGTTGAAGCAACAGCTGAAAGACCAGTATTTCATGCAGAGACACCAGCTGTTGAAGAGGCATGAGAAGGTCAGAGATACTAGAGGAAGCAACATTGTTCTGAGGAAATACACTAAAAAAATTAAAAAAAAACTTTTATACTTAAAAGAAAGAAAGAAACCTTTATTCTTGGAACAATTCCGTCAGTATGAATGACAAATGTCTTTATCATATGCATTTTCAAGAATGTTATGACCCGATTTACTTTTTAGTCTTATGAACGTTTCTTAAGCCTAGCCTGATTTTGCGAGCTCCACTACTGATTGTAACGCTAAGCCAATTACAAAACTATTGGCCAATCGAGTCGCCTGCAGCAATGAAAATGCCTGTGTTTGGAAAATCATCCCTTTGTGGATCTTTCTCTGATTGGTTTGAGGTGATCGATCACCTCCTGGCACGCATAATTGAAAATCACAATAAAACATTTATGCTTCATGACCTGACAATGATTTGATTGACATCTATTGTTGATGTTGATTTGATCTATTGTCACCAATCAAATGTGTATCAATTTAAAATAACCTTATTGTTAACTGCATTGAAGTGCTTATCAAAATGATGAGCGCTAACATATACCGTGTGCGTGTGTGTGCGCGTGTGTGTGGCTGCAGGAGATGGAGCAGATGCAACGCTACAACCAGCGCCTGATAGAGGAGATGAAGAACCGGCAGACCCAAGAGAGGGGCCGCCTGCCCAAGATCCAGCGCAGCGAGGCCAAGACGCGCATGGCCATGTTCAAGAAGAGCCTCCGCATCACCGGAGTGGCCGGGACCCCCGAGCAGGAGAGGGAGAGGATCAAGCATGTGAGCGGTGTTTCCACATTAACAATTAATGTTCTGCTTCATGCCGCTACACACATTGTAATAGCAAAGTGTATTAGCTTGACATGATCTTACAATAGCTGACAATACCTTTTTAACTTCCCCTACAGTAGGAGTAAATCTGTACAAAGTTAAAACACCGAATAGGACAGTTCACACTTGTCTCTGATCCGTGTGTGTTTGTGTGTGTGTGTGTGTGCGTACCTGTGCTCCAGTTTGCCTCTCAGGAAGAGAAGAGGCAGAAGAACGAGAGGCTGCATCAGCACCAGAAACACGAGAACCAAATGAGAGACCTACAGCTGCAGTGTGACTCCAACATCAGAGAGCTGCAGCAGCTACAGGTCAGCCCACTACGCGCACGCGCGCACACACACACGCTTAGCTGACACCCATGTTTAGGGTGTCTACGGTTCTGTAGCGCCCAGACAGTATTGCTGTGACCACACAGACAAATAAATAAAGGCCAAAAAGAGACGGGGTCAAATGTTTTGTGATTGTTGGCAGAATTCTGTGCAGGATTCCCAAGAGACGTCGTCTAATATAATTTTGTCCAATCTACCGTCTTAAATATCTGCTGTGTTTAACGTGTGTCTTTGTAGAATGAAAAGTGCCACATTCTGATCGAGCACGAGACGCAGAAGTTGAAGGAGCTGGATGAGGAGCACAGCCAGGAGATAAGAGAGTGGAGAGAGAAACTCCGGCCCAGGAAGAAGGTGGGAGACTTGACCTCTTTTGCCTTTTTGTCAAACAAAGTCACGATCAGTCACACAAAATCATAGTCAACACAGGCTCTTTTTTGGCTGCATTTCTGTAGAGAACATGTTATTGGATGTTAATTTCTGTGTGAAGGTGGTAGATTTGAACAAGACTAGGAGTGAAACGCACTATGAACTATACTTTCTGTTGACTGTTGTGTTTCTGCCGTCCCCTGTAGGCATTGGAGGATGAGTTCAGCCGTAAACTCCAAGAGCAAGAGGTTTTCTTCAAGATGAGTGGCGAGTCTGAATGCCTTAATCCCACCACCCAGAGTCGAGTCTCTAAATTCTACCCCATCCCCAACATGCAGAACACGGGCTTATAGTGTATTGATTGTTGACGTTAAAAAAAGAAGAAAAAAAAATGAAACCGCAAACATAGCTGTGCTCATTATCGCCCCCTGGTGGAAAGGGAGGATATTTTCATTACTGTCGCTGAACATGTAATTCAAAGACATTCCACACATAGACTTTACTTAATTCCTCCCTCTTGGCTTGTCGGGAAATGTCCAATCAATGAAAACCGCACTTTCCTAAGCATGTTAATTTACTGACAATTATAGTAGGTGGCTTTGACAATTGGCTCTCAAATGGATTATGTGCTCCTATTGCAGTATGAATGATCTACAGTGCCTAATAAATTAGTCTTTGTTTTGTCAGTCTATGCCTTATAGGGTTTGTGGCATCTACAGTATGTTCACAAGGTTTTGCACTTAGAAAATAAAGGTTAATAATCCAGACTTCATTGGATGGTATCAGTGATTGTTGAGCTCTATTTTAGGTCTAGTTTGGATATTTGAGGACAGTGCGGGTCGTAAGCGTATTATAATGGGATGCCTTTGTCTAGTTAATGATGCGCTGAGAACATAGCATTATCGGTATGAAGTGGTCAGATGCTGTGGTGAACCTAAAATGAGATTAATACAATATTGAGTGTTAATGAATGACGCGACGCTGTTTGCTTGTTGTATGATTGGTCTGAAGTCCAGTACTCCACAACACATTACAATCTGTAATAACTCTAGATGTATAATATAATGGTCACAACTGTGACTAATACAAATACCAGACAAAATGTATGATGCCTTTTTTAAAGTTGTGAAATGGACACTTGGTTCCATTAAAAAGTACTGTATGTGAGATGAAGACACAACCATATATTGAAGAAATGCATAGCTGTTTAGTTGCACTGCTGAAACTGCAGTACAGCAGAATGTTAAGTACTTCAGATGCTTTGGAGGAAAGATAATCTCTTTATGAAGTTCGCCCTTTTTTATTTTACGTGAATGTTACCTTTTTAAATACCCCAAAATACGCCCATGTAATGTTTTATTTTCTGAAGATGTGAACATCCATCAATCACGCTATTGAGACCAGTAGTGTATAAATGGTATTATACTGTATCTAAACCTCATTGTGTGAACATCTGTCAGTTTGGTGCATTTTATAAGAACAAATTAACTCAAATTCTTACATTAGATTAGTTTATTTTGTCACTACATATGCATGTCATTTCGAATGCCAGGTTATGAGTATGCTGACTTGAATTAGCTCTCGATGAATGCTGTATTGACACAATTGTCTTGGATGCTGGATTTTTGGTGTTATTGTAAACCATGTTTATAATTACACCATAGGCCCCATATATTTAAAAGCAAATATTTTATTTGATGTGGTAACATTTGGATGGGTTGTTACATTTGAATTCCACCAGAGAACAATCTAATATGCATTTTGAGGTGATATGTATTTAAGGTCTTAATAAATGGACATTTTGTTGTAAATAAAATAATAAATGTACATTGACCACTGAATTTTAGTTTTTTGCATGAGGGACAAATACTACTTTCAAGCATTTGAACTATTGCAGTAGCTGTATACTTTATGAATGATTAAGTATACATCAAGACTCATATTTCCAAAAATAGATTTATTTATGTGATATTCAAATACACCTGGTCAGCATATGTGGACCACAGCTCAATATTTTCATAAAATATTTTTGGAAACAAATTAATCCATAATTTGTATACTTTATATTTTCCCCTACGCTTACAAATGTAAAAAGAAAATATTTAAATTTCAGTGCTGTCTAATACAAAAATATACATTCCAATCAATCCCGTAACTGAGCTAACCATTGATCAAGGCTTGCCAGTACATTATTGCTCTAGGATGCATTAGAGAAGTAGCATCCCCACTAGATAAACATGCATATCCATATAAAAACAAGACCAATTTTGCCCAGAATATTGAAATAATGATTCATAACTTAATGGAAAAGTGTATTATGGTTTTCATAAACGTACAAATATTGGTATACCACTTGAAGCTACATAATACTTTTGTAATCCTCCATAAACACTAAACATGCTTCACCAAAGTAAATACAAACTCAGATGAGAGAAAAGATGATGCAAACAAACAGCTAGTGTGAATTATCATTTGAAATGTTTCCCACAAAATCTTTCCACTGAAGAAAGAAAGAAAAAAAAACTGGCTAAGTGGCTGGCTACAAAAGTAAACTACAGTAAACATCTTCACCTATATTTTCAAACTTCTCTTTGTTGCAAAACACAGACCAGCAGCTACAATTCAAGCTTTTCTAAAAGATAATATATAATTTACCTATACTATCTTCCACAAAAAAAAAATAGGCAAGGCAAATGAGCATTACGTAACGCTTGTGCTGTCTAACCTATACACAGGATTGTAACTGACAAAAAACACTAACTGTAATCCATTACATTACCAGCTAAAATAGTGTAGGCCAACAGGTATTTATTTTTATTAGATGATTACTTCTAGGAAAACTTTCAAATTTCAAAGAGATGTTTGTATAAGAAAAATGCATAAAACAATCGGCTCTTATTAAACTTTCATTAACGTCAATCAATAACTGAAATAAAATCCTACTTTAATCTGATCCACTGAGCAACATAAATGGTCACAAAAATACAACGGCTTGCAAGCGCCAATGCAGTAAATTGCTTTGGATGGCATTTCAAAGAACATTTTTTTGGGGTGAAGTAATATAAAAGTAATCAGATTTTGTTACTAAATTGAGTCACTGATTATAATTTTAGTCTGGTAACTGTAACGGATTACATTTCAAAAGTAACATATCCCACCCTGCCTATACATGTTACTGTTTTCTAGGAATGGAAAGCCAATGAATAATTAAACTTAAGATGGTCCAGTAGTCAAACATGAATATTAATGTCAACTCTGTTAATGTCTGAGGTTAACTCTTCTGCGGTGATGCTGGCGATGACCAAGCTTGTACTCTGGGAAGGGGAAACAAATGCTGTGTGTGACTATCTTACACGTGTTTCTATTTTACAGTGGCTTTTAAAAGTACTTTGCATTTACCTGCATCCCTCTTCTGCACTCTGTGCGGAGGATGGACGGTGTACACCTGTACACCCGGTGGACCCGGTAGTCCCATGTCACCTGCAAACACACAGCATTCTTAGGTCATGAGGATGTACTGTAGTTCAATCATGTGTATCACACTATGTTAACCTGGACAGAGTGAACACAAGAACAGTCTGTGTACGGTTTGGTCATAACGCTATGACCAAACCAGTGAAAACACAGACACACGCTCTCCTAATATCTGTGAACCGTTGGCATGCTGCCATTTTCTGTATGGCAGAGGTCCCCAATCCTGGTCCTAGAGGGCCGCTGCCCTGCATGGTTTAGATGTCTCCCTGCTCCAACACAGCTGATTCAAATGAATAGCTTGTTATAATGACCCATTCATTTAAATCAGGGAGACAT
>JAODUE010000001.1:701939-715629 GCA_027564755.1 Amblyopsis hoosieri
GTTGGTAAATGGAAATGTGGTCTCTAGCTCTCTTTTTATTTCTCTGAAACCTAATTTTTAAATTATAAACACACAGCAATACTGTTAAACCTTGCCCCCCCCCCCCCCCCCCACCCACCCACCTTTACTCACTACCGTTAAACCATCATCACACTCTGTATCAGTGATGCGATGAGACCCTGTGCATACACAACACACACACATGGCACATGGTCAGGTTGACAGGGTTCCCTATTAGCTACCAGGTTTGCTCACAGAGATCATACAAGGAATGAGCAGATCCAGTGAGCAGTCGATATTTACTGTCTAAATGAAATACATACAGTGCACACGTACATGCTGCTTTCCCAGTTCCTCTGCAACACACGCACGCACACACACACACACACACACAGGTGACGCACTGGCGAACACACACACAAACGAGCAGATGCACACGCCCACATACACACACAGAGAGATGACACGCCCGCAGACATACTCTGTAGTTTCTTGCTGGGGCTGTCTCCGTGCACGTGTCTCCGCGGGAGGTAGGGCGAGGGCTGGGGCAGGGGTAAGGAGGAGACGTCGTGGGTCTGGAGTTTGTACCAGTGGGGCAAGTCGTCCAGCAGGGCTGTCTCCAGCTCTATCAGGATCTGAGGCAGAGAGGGGGGCAGGGAGCCAGCGAGAGATGGTGAATCCTTTTGTATAAAGTTCAGTTAAATATATAAAAAGTGATTAGCACCATCTAGTGGTATAATTACTTCAGTGGTTATCATTTTTGTTTCTGTCAGAACACAATATAAGATAATATTTAGTATTTTCCTTGGACTCGATGTTTTATTGATCATTTTTTTATCTTGAGACATTGCTGCTGACGATGTAATTTTTATATTATTCTTGGACGGATGGACTTTTTATTCATAGACAGTTTTTGCATTATACATATTATTAAGACAATAAGTCTCCCTTTGCCAGTTATAAATATGAATATCTCATTTGTAAATGGTGATGTGTTTTACATTTTACAGCAAGACTCCATTTTGCCAGTTATATATATTAGTGAGGCATTAGTAAACTGATGTGTATTACACATTGCAATAAAGCTCCTTTTAAACAGTTATTAATGTTTATAACTCATAAATAAATGGTCATAAATATGGGATGATAAGATACTGTACATCAATTAGGGCTGGGCGATATACCGGTATATACCGGTATTTTGGAATTTTTTCTAAAAAGATATAAGATTAGACAATATTGTTTATATCGATATAGTTATATTATGCATTTATTCATGACTTTTTCAATTTGTTCCTCTCTCCCTCCATTCATGCACTTGGCCTGAGGAGTGGAGTCAGGAGCGAGTGACCACCAGAGAAAGCTCACATATGTCAATTAATGTCGCTAAAAAAAAAAAAAGTCACATTTCTGTCAGGTTTCCTGTTTTTCTCTATTCCTGAAGGATTTAGCCCACTTTATAGAAAATACCGATATATATCGTGTATCGGTATTCAGCCTAAATATATCGGGATAGATTTTTTGGTCCATATCGCCCATCCCTAACATCAATATGGATGAGGGAATCAACTCATTGAACAGATTATTAACAGTTGATTAATGATTTATACATTGTTCATAACCTAATAAATGAATACATTATAAACCATTCATAAACACTGCATAAAGGTAGACTTATTGTAAATTGTTACCCATCTGGGTAGTTGTTCAAATATCCAAAGCTATGCTCTCCCACCTCTCCCAGGAAGTCACTCTCCTCCTCCTGCACCCGAGGTTGGTCCCACACTGTGATCTCCAACATGCGCTCTCTGAAGTCCCGTCGGTGGACATGGGAGTAGAGGAAGGTCTGGTTCCACTTGGGCTCAGAACTCTTCTTCACTGTTTTGGTCCGCCGCTTACTCTTGTCACTAGCACATGTGTGGAAGGTGCTGTATTAAGGACATCTGTTGCTAAACACGATTATAGAAATTATGTCACACCTGCCACCAAATCTGATTGGCTTTTCTTACATTTGGCTGGAGGACATCGTTCATTTTTCTAAATTATTTTAGGCCACTCAGGTCACTTCAGGCAACATACTGCAACTGACCACACAACTGAAAAGAACAATACTATAGGGCACCTTTAAATTCACTATTTCAGTCACTGCATGACATTTTTTTAATTTTATGCCCGGTAAACGCCTGCAAACCTCACTAAATCAGTTAAACAGTTAACGACTTCACAGCCTGTGCAGTGCCTATAGTTTGAATAAAGCTAAATGAAAAGCTTAATTAAACTAGTTTAATTAAGCTCTATTCATAAAAATAACCACTGGTGAAATGTTCCTCTGAAGAACACATCAGCATAATGTTCTCCGGTCCCTTACCTCCTGTCAGGCAGAAAGTACATCTTCACGTAGGGGTTTCGTGGCCGTCCGTCTGGTCGAGGTGGTAGGTCTATGGCTTGAAGGACATTGACGATCAGCTGATGGCCCACTTTGTCGTACCACAGCTTCACCTGTGGAAAAACGTTACATAGAGTAGGTGAGCTTCATATTAATTGTCACTCATACCATTTGTCCAGCCTTCCAGCCACTTGAGATTCATGGCCTTCTACCCCAAATTGATACCCATTACAGTCCCCAAGTCCCTCCCTCCATCACGTCAAAGGTACTGGAATACTAAACAATGGAGCACTGTAATGCAATTCAATTGAAGCAAAAACGAAACGCTTCCGGTCTCTTAAGTGGGCGTGTCACTAACAGCATTTTGCTGAGGAGGCTGATGTAGGCAGCGCCCAGACAGCAAAATCTACCATGCATGGCCTGAAACAAAGTCAATATACCCTAAAACAGTTCAAATAATACCATTGTGACCTCACAATGATCGTATCGGTATAGGTATAGTTATAGATATAGATATAGGAAGCAATGTAATATACTCAAAATACCCATTACACCCACAGAGAAATAATGGGCAATATTATGGTAAATTCTGTGGACCTCCCCATTGACTTGCATGGAAGGTTAGGTCATTCTGGTCTGCATAAAGGGTGAAAAGTCTCCCCGCCCCCTACCAAATATCAAATGCGGAAGTGCCGTCGGTTGCACCCGCTCTGTTAAATTCCATTCTCCCCATGTATGTTCTTCTTCCTGCTGGCACTTACAGAGAGCTGTCCAGGCAGCACTATGGGGAGATCTCGGAGTGTTCCAGGGCTTGTAGGCGACATCACCGATATAGAGGGATGGTCCATTTTCGGGGACTCAAAAGAACTGGAGCCCGCTGAAGAAAGAAACAAATATCGTATCTGCTAGCTCTAAGCGGGTCTTGGATACAGCAACCAGTAGGTCAACACTGAAATTGTTACTGACTTAAAAAGGCCCTAATTTGTAGTATCTTGGTGTGCTGAACACGAATATAACCATGAAAAATGTTGATTGGTTTTGAAGATACTTCATATAGTACATTTTCTATGTTTCACTGTGTAAATGTATCCAATAGGACTGCAACAACATACTAAATAAGCCTAGAATGATGTAATATTGCATCGCATTGAATAATACCATCATGCACACATCATCCAACGTTCATTCATCATTTTCTGATGCAATCCAATACTACTGCCAGGCGGCTGCTGAAGTAAACTGACGTCAACAGTGTACTATATAAAGCCCAGTCGGAAAGGTTGAGCATTTAAAATATTTCAGACTTTGTGCGAGACAGTTTAAGCTACTGTTACATAGAACTGTTATTATTTTATCCATTTAGGTACAATACAGTAATGCTAATTACATTAATTTATTGCAGATTACAAAAGAACTAGAGCTAATTTTGCAATTTGACTGTCATATTCTTGTTGAGCACATAAACATTTATAAGAATTTACTCATTTTATTTCAGTAACATGACATTTGTAAAAATGTGTTGACCAGTGTAATCAGGTGATAGTGGTTAGCACAACAGACTCCTGAGACAGACCGAGTTCATCTAAAACTATTTTCATAGTAATATTTGTCCAGAAAAATCTACAATCGTTTACACTTACTAGATTCTAAAGGGGGGTGGCATGACTCTGGGATTCTTGGGGTGTCTCTGTGAAAAAGAGAGAGAGTTAATACAAGAGAGAGTTAATAAACTGACTAAACATAACTACTGCACTACCTAACCATACGATACCGTATATAGGAACGAAACAAGTAGGAAAAAAAACATATACAGACATTACATGGGGTTGATTAAGGAGAACATTTTGACTGGATATTATATTGAGAGGGTTTCTACCACGCCCAAAGAGGTGTGTTACAGTATGTACTGTAGGTAACACCAAGGGAAAAGAGCTCTATACAAATCAACACTACTTACTAACATGCTATATACACTTTTCTCAAGATGTTTTTGGATATAATTTGGTGGATAGAGCTTTAAGATAGAGGAGACATAACACAGTTCTCCATGAGTGAAGGTGACCCAAGCACTGTCAAGAATAGCTTCACAGTATTTTAGCATGATAATCTTACCCTATGGGTCGGGACACAACTATCTCCACCTGGGGTTCAGCCTTGGATTCCAGAATGATGTTGTACACCTCCTTTTTGGTTGCACCAGGCAAAGACTTTCCATTCCATTGAAGCACCTCATCACCTAGAGCCAAAATGGCATACATAGACAAGATAAAGAGAGTTCACAAATACTGTAAATACTACACGGTACTGTATACAGCTCTGGGAAAGAATGAGAGGCCACTACAATTAAAATGTGTATAATTAATATATACAAGTGTAAAACTAAATATCATAATATCGATATCTAAATATTGAAACAAGTTGGTCTTTGTCATGTTCTCAGCCCATACAATGAAGGCCTTTTAAATATACATAGGTCCACGAGTGCCTTGTGTTTTTAGATTTTGATAACCACTGGGTACCCTTTTGTGGTTATACTTTTTCCTTAGTTTTTTTTATAAAACTAAATATATTACATTGATTAGGAATTGTAAATGTATAAATAGTAAAAGCCAGAGAAACTGCTGTAGTTGTGTCGTATTTTTTTCCAGAACTGTCTGTATATGAGGTTTGTAGATGTTGAATCTTTTCAAATGTATTCCAATCAAGCAGGATTTCTGAATGAAGCACAGCACTTACATTACATAATGGCTGACCGAAGAAATATACTAGACCCACTCTGGTATGTAAATATACGTTTCACAAAGCCCACCTGCTCTCAGATGCCCAACAACATCTGCCAAACTTCCTTTCTTTACTTTAGTGATGAAGGCACCGAGTCTCCCCATTTCTGTCATCTTCCCCCCAACCACCTGGACACAGAGATGAATGGACGGATGGGTAAAGTACATTAGTGAGCATGTGACATTATCAAGTACATGGCATTTTAGTACGTTCTTGAACCTTGCAATGTAATATTGTGAATATTACATGATTTGTTATTAAAGTTAGTAGCCGATTCAGGGCTTGAGCACCGGAAGTCAAAAGTTGTTTACAAAATGACTAAAAGGTAGGCCTACACTAAAGCGGGTGAAATAATGAAGGCCTAGGCCTACTGCCTTGTTCTACCAAACATTCTGATGAGACAGAGGGCGCGCATATGGTCATATACCTTTATTACCCTCACATGTTTGGCAAACATTGCATCCTGGCTCCAATTTGCAAACACTTTGTAGATGATACACCACCATTGCATTTGCAGCTTGTGACTGGCTATAGAGTAATTTCCATCCCTGTGCTCAAAGCGGTTGGTTACCTTGGGGTCGGCATAGGATTGGACCTATGGGCGGTCCCCTGCTTACCTTTAAGCCCAGCAGGGAACCAGCCTCGCGTGGCATGGCCGACCTCTTGCTCAGAGTGATGCGTCCGATCAGGTGATCGCCCTCTTTGGATGGCTGCCACGTGACAGGATGCTACCGGGAGGAGGAGAAGCGAGGTCAATGTATTTAGAAGCCAGGTGAGATGGAATCAAAGGGGTGAGGAGCAAGGCCCAGATCACTGAGAGACATGTCGCTATGGGCGGGGCCACGTCAAGAGCGCTTTAACAAGGCCCCATCACACAGAGACACGTTGCTATGGGCGCGGCCACGTCAAGAGCGCTTTAACAAGGCCCCCATCACACAGAGACACGTTGCTATGGGCGCGGCCACGTCAAGAGCGCTTTAACAAGGCCCCCATCACACAGAGACACGTTGCTATGGGCGCGGCCACGTCAAGAGCGCTTTAACAAGGCCCCGATCACAGAGACACGTCGCTATGGGCGCGGCCACGTCAAGAGCGCTTTAACAAGACCCCGATCACACAGAGATTGGCTGCCTGGGACAAGTGTGTCATTGACGAGCAGTGCGACTCAGCACCTTGCGCTAAAATGTTTCCTATGCGTCTAAACAAGGCTAGAAAAACGCAAAGCAGGGTGCAAGAGATGAATGGCATGCCAGGCCATACCATACCAGGTACCACAGGATAACTATGGTTTTGGTTGGCGACGTGTTTCTAGCGTCTCTGTGTAATCGGGGCCTAAGTGTGTAATGTCTGTGAGCATTTGTAGGCTTCGTGGACACATAGGGTACACTGGCATGTGTGTACAACAGCAGCAACGTAACAACGTACGTATACTGTACGTCACTTTTTTGACCAGACTTACGTGCCATACGGCGGGATCTAGAGGATAACAGTCCCAGTCACCTGCAGAGACACAGATTAAGCATTCAACTAGGACATTTCTCTTGAATACTTTTCCCATTGAATTTCACTTTCACCCCAGGAGGGGAGAAACTGTGCATGCCATGCAGAACACAAGACAAAATAAGAGTTGCAAAACCTAATGTACAAAATAATACTTATTCTTTCTTAAATTATTATTATTTTAAATACAATTTTACATTTAATGTTGCCAATATTGCATAGCCCTAGCCTACAGCAGAAGCAGGCGTTACCATTCACAGTGAAAGGGAGTCAGTAAGAGTGGGACTTCATTCACGGTCAAATTTAATTGCAAGATGGCCCACTTGAGAGCAATTGGCCAGCACCAGAGACACCCAAAGTGTGTTAATTCCACCCAACTCTCATTACCACTGACAGATGGTCCGGTAGAGTATACAGGGACTCTCTGGCCCAACATCACACCCACCACAACAGCCCTGTGTGTGCCCTGGTCTCTTGACCCACGGAACGTCCTGCATGCCGACATCAGAGTGGGCTTTTTAAGCACTCGAGGGACCTTCAAGGGACTTTCATCAACAGATAAAAGAAGTGGAAAAAAGTGACATGGCCTCCACATTGTCCATATGCCAGTAGAATGATCCAAGGGAAGTAAAGACATAATGGAGAGTTGCAATTGGATAGTTTAGAGATAGAAATGTCATGTCATTGGATATAAGCCTCTGTGGCAAATACAGTATGTCTTTACACACACAGAATTAGTTTCACTTTAAGCCTAACGAGCATATGAACGGTGTTGGGCAAGTGACCCAGGAATTTTAATAAGTTACTATTTACTTATTACTCCTTCAAAAAGTAATAAAATTACTTTACTTATTACTGGGTATTAAAAGTAATTAGTTACATTACTATTACATTCACAATCACTAGTAATTAGTTACACTACTACTGAAAAACGTATAAATATTACAGTAACTAGTAACTAGTTACTGCCCAACACTGCATATGAATAAGACACATACTGTATGGTTATTGTACAGTTTAGTACATCTGAACATCACAAAGCAAAAGTGCTTACAAAACTGGGTATTAATCCATTAGTTTTATAGCCAAAGTACAGCCAAATGTATAGCAAACCAGAATATAGCCCTCATCAGCATGGTGTTGCATGCTAGCAACACAACATGTTGGCTCTACACGTGTTATGATTTGTCTGCTCAATATACATTTTCACCATTTTAGTTGTAATCATGCAACTATAACTATAATCATTAATATATAAGTATTAATAACGATACTTTTAATAATGCAATGTATTAATAATGCACCATACCATAATGAACTGTCTCTCACCCGAGACACAACCGATTATGCCTAGCTTAATGATTTACCATCTCATTAGACCAACTTTACTGTACAGTAAAGGTAGCTTACACATGTGCCCAAGCATGTAAAATTTGTGGCCGCATAGCATAAAATATTGATAAGCCACATTTTGTAGGAGGAATCACAGGGGGAATTGTATGTGTTGATAGAGTATCCCATACACGTATGTTTATTGAAATGTTATAACTGTATTTCATCAAATTAACGTTGATGATTGGTGTATTATTTGGTTTGTTAGTATGACCCAAAGTCCTGCAAAAGCTTACAGTGTGCAAATGCAGCTTACTAAGGATGCTTGCCCAAGTGAGGAATGTTTAAACTAGCTAGAAGGCCTAATGCCAACTCACAAATATAGTCATTGCCATTCCCTGAGTTACACCAATCTGGAATTTAAGCTCTCTCGCAATGAAATTATATATTTAGGTGTAGTTTAGTCCAGCCATGGCATATAATTATCTTACATGGCAGACCAATGAACTGAGGCAAAGGAGCCAAAAATGCAAATGCAACATGCATTTCACATTGAGCCAAATACTAATTTATCTGGTGGGCTATGGTTGCTTTGGAAGCATTACAGCATGTGAGCTGCTGACCTAATTCCACAAATCTGCTGCCCTAAATCACTGGGACTCACCATATAAACGATAGCTGTCCTGAGAACAACAGGGTTATGATTACTGCATGAAATTTAACACAGTGCACTGCAAAGTATATATAATATTTACCGTGTTTTAAACAGAATAGAATACAAATATTAATATGAACTAGAATCTATTACTATTTTGGTCCTGGAGCCAAAGGCATTAAATATGCTAAGACAAAGCAGTATTATATGTTCACAATTATTTGGACAAGTCCCGCATAGCCAGCCTTTACTTTCATAAAGTCTGGGACACACACAGCGCTGGCTAACATAGTCATGAACCGCCTATTTGAGGAGAACTATTTTGACTGACATGCACATCGACCAACTACGTAACTCAATTACAAATTCTGATGTTACATTTATACAAATTTATACAAAATAATTTGTTGAGAAACTTACCAACAGAACTCTGGCTGCTTACAGGTATTGTTCTGTTAGATAAGTACCGGAAAGCTACTGTTACTGCCAGTGGCGCAGAATATATTTTGTAGGTGCCGGGGACGAAATTGTGAGGAAAAACGTTGTAACGTATAAGCCTTAAAATTGTTGTTAATACTAAAAACTTAACAATGGGGAAACCCAAATTCGAAGCCAAAGTGAAATCTGCAGAATTAATTTTTAATACTAAAAACATATCAATGGGGAAACCCAAATTTGAAGCCAAAGCAAAATCTGCTGAATTAATTTTTGTTAATACTAAAAACGTAACAATGGAGAAAAAACAAATTCGATGTTTAAGTGAAATCTGTCCCACCCCCGCAAAAGGAAAATATGCCACGAGTTACGCCACCAGACAGTATTGTAGCTAACACCATAGCGCGGCAGAGTGAGCTAGCGAGCGCGACCGTGCCCGACTGACCTTTCTCGCTGACGCTCTCCATGTCCACGTCCTCGCAGCTGGTGTACTCGGGCGTGGAGCCCCCGTCCTCCTCAGAGCTGCTGATGGACATCTGGCGCTTGTTGGCGCCGCGCGCCTTGCTCTTGTAGGGCCGCGGGGGCGGCGGCCGCAGGGACTCTGACTGGTCCGAGCTCTGCGAGTCCTTCCTCAGCAGCGGCCCGTCCCGGCTCTTCTGGGTCCGCACGGTGCCCGGTTGCTCCTGGTCGGGCGGCCCCGGAGAGGGTCTGGGGCCTCCTCCGATGGGCGGAGCCCCCCCTCCACCTCCACCACCTGCTCCTCCTCCCTTGGTCCTATCTACGGAGAACGCTCTGTGGTTCTCCGAGAGCGCCTTGCCGTCTCCGGCCTTGCGGCCCAGGTGGTTTTCCGACCCCTCCCCCGCCTTCCCTCCCCCTCCCCCGTCGCCTAGGCCAACCTCGTTGATGGCGAGGTCGCTGTGGCGCCGCTCGTGGCGCACCTTGGACACCTTGGCGTGCATGCGCATCTCCTGCTCCTCCTTCTGCGGCTTGACCGGGTAGCGCGCCAGGTTGGGGTCGCTGCGGTAACGGCTCTGGAACTCCTGCTCGCGCCGCTGCCGCTCCCGCAGCTCTCGCTCGCGACGCTCGTCCTCCGGACGCCGCCGCCGCCGGTGGTCGCCGGTGGGGGGCCGCCCCCCTAGGTCCCCCACCTCCTCATATTCCTGGGAGTGGATCTTCTCCAGCCGCCGCACCTCCCCATTACGCCGCTCCGCCCCACCGCCACCTCCTCCGGGGCATGGACGCTCCTCCAGAGACGTCTGCTTGCCCGCCGGCCTGCGGCTGCCACCACCCTTGCCGTTCTGCTCATGGAGGGACACTGGCCTTTTCCTGGAGGGAGGGGGGGGAGGAGGAGGGTAGAGAGGAGAGAATAAAGGTAAGGAGAGGAGAGAATGAAGAGGAGAGGAGAAGGATGGTGAGAAGAGGAGAGGAGGAGAGGAGAGAGGTAAGTACAGTAGAGGATGTAAGGAGTGGAAAGAAATGGCTATTCTTTACATGGTATTCATGGGCAATATACTTTAGTTTGTACAATTCTACTGAACTACGACAGAAAAGGCCACATCTACCTCCATGGATTACTAAAGGCACAGGCTACAGGGTCTATATCACAGTTACAAAGGGATAGCATGCATTAGAGCACTGTGGTACAGAATGGGTCACATTACAGCATGTTGTTGTCCATTATTATTGTTGTAATACAGGTTAAATAAAGGTCAGCACAATATAGAATGATGAATACAATATGCGCCTGGATGCCTTACTTCTCCCTGGGCGGTTCGCTCTGGGACCGAGAGCCGGACATTATAGTGTCGGCACCCTTAGGAACAGGCACGCCACCGACGGGCTGTGTCATGTCTGGCTGACCCCCCGCGTTGGTGCTGGATGCCGGGGCCTGGGACCGGGAGCGCTGGATCTTCCTGTCCCGCGGGGCTTCACTCCCAGTGGTCGGGTCGTTCGGGGCAGTGCCCATGCTCGCAGGCCGCACCCCCGGCCCCGAAAACCATTCTCCCGATTTAGTGAGTATCTCCTGCTGCTTACGACACAGGTTGCATACCCACATCACCTACAAGGTAGAGCGAAAGACCACGTTAAGCACGCCTGTGCCTAACAGCAGAAACACATTTTTTTTTACATACAGCACAACCAGTCCCAATCGAGAGCCTAAGTTATCCCGTTTGAATGGCGACACAAAGTATGCATATGATGTTTGTCTATATAAAATAAAAACTTTCCAGTTAAGAAATTGCAGTTGTCCAAGTATAAAACTGTGAAAATACGTAATTAGGAAGGCTACAAACTCATAAGTTGCGTAAGTGACTTCATGATGTTCTCGCGCCAGAACCCACAAGATGTAGAAAGCACTGTTTTGGTGACGTGTGTTGTGCGAGACGAAAGCTGTAGTTCACTGAGCGGTTACACACAAAACTAAAGATTACTTTATAGTTTCACAACAAACTGCGATTTTCTTGACTTATCTTTTAAATAGACAAACATCATATGTGTACTTCGTGTCACAATTAAAACAGGATCAATAAATAATGTAATTCTCGCCGTTGACTACCATACATATTTTTTCCAAACTAAGTTCCCATTAAGCAGAAGTGACTTAGGCTCTCTATTGGTACTATATCCCAGCTCATCATTTAAAATAGAAGTGAATGCCTTTTCTGACCATTCCCTGACAGGATCCAGTTTATCAGCCCTCAAAGATACGTGGGTCTAGTTTCAAATCCATATAATCCTCTTTCAAGAAAAGTAACACCACAAAGCCGGTCTCTCTTTTAATTTCTATGTGCTCAGTGTAGAGCACCTTGTCACACCGTAAACATCAATTAGAATGCCATATTCTAGTAGTAATGCATAATACAGGAGTAATAATGTGTCATTCATTCGTCTGGTGTTACTTTTCTCTAAGAGGTTCTCTAAGTAATCCGTATATGTGGCCGTTTTGGTGATTATATTAGCGCTTAAACCTTGAGGTCAGAAACAAAGTTCCACATTGGGTGCTTTGCTTCAGACAATGCAGACGGAATAGTAAACTTTTTACATAATAATCCTAAAATATATAGGTAATGTAAAGTATAGAGCCGACACACAGCACACATCCTGACATGATTCCATGATTCTTTTATTCATTCCTCTACATTTAAAAAGCAATGAATTTCTGCATGTTCACTCATCAACCTACTGTTAAGAATATTCATGTTACTTGTATAGGAGCCATTTATAATTTTTACTTGTGTTTAATGGATTGTTGATTACAAGGGGTTAAACCATTGGAATACCATTAAAACCACTGTGGCGTCTATTATTGGAAGGCACTACATTACTAATAGAGAAGATACAAAATGTAATAACCGGAAGCATGTGTAGAAATTACTAGAGAGTCTGACCTATAAACAGTATCAGCTCAGTTTCAAGCATCCTACACCGGTACTCACATGGAGCCATAGCTACTGAAAATCATCCGCCTCCACTGTGCAAAAAAACCCCACAGATTTATCTCCTTCACTATTTATAAACGGTGTATTTGTCAGAACACAAATCAACAGGGAATACACAGCGGTTGTCTCTCATATTCCAGTCTGGTAGCTATTTGTAAAAGAAAAAAACCCTCCAGGATCGTGGGAAACGTTAAAATGTTTCTCTCACACAACCCATGGAACGTACTGTTAGCTGTCTGTTAGCCGCGACCGGTTTAGCCTTTAGCATGGCATGGTACATTCATCATGGTCAGATTGAATCCTAGTTGGAGTATGTCCAGACTAATCTAAACTAAATCAGCTGCGTACATGGTCCACAGCTGTCCGGCAGGAGTCCAGCAATACACAGCACATATTCTCCCTCTCTCCTCCTCCCACTCTCTCTCTCTCTCGCGCTCTTTTCCTCTCCCTAACTCTATACCGCATCAGAGGGGCAGCAGATTGGCTTTAGTCGGTAATCCCTCTCTAGCGCCTAGCAAACTCAATTCATCATCAGATACAACTGGCTTCTAGCCTTTAGCAGTAGCTCCTCCAAACTTCCTGCCCAATTAAACAAGAAGATTTAAAGGTATTTCTCCTTCAGTGCATTATGGGTCATGGGGATAGCAGACGCCCTATATAATTGAATTGAGGGCAGCAATTGCAACCCCCGCAGCCCTAGATAATATCTGAATGTAAATAGTTGGATTTCAGTTGTTTAGATGCCTCTCCCGTCTAAATTGCTAACCACATTGGATAGTCTAATGTACAGTGTTGGGCAGTTACTAGTAACTAGTTACTGAAATATCATTACTTTTTTCAAAAGAGTAATAATATTACAATTACTAATCCAAGCAATGCTGCATTACCGTGTTACAAGATGAGATGTATGGTCCTAGCTAATTTAAGGTAAGCTAATTGAACCAACCTGCCTGGTTTGAGAGGCTGAATTGTTTTCACTTTGGCTGATTGTTGACTCCTAAGGTTCATTATTTTTCCAATAAAGAGGATCCATCCATCCATCCATCCATCTTCTCCCGCTTATCCGGAGTCGGGTCGCGGGGGAAGCAGCTTCAGCAAGGGACCCCAAACTTCCCTTTCCCGAGCAACATCAGCAAGCTCTGACTGGGGGATCCCGAGACG
>JAODUE010000001.1:715729-730913 GCA_027564755.1 Amblyopsis hoosieri
TGTAAAAATACAGAAATAGCCTTTTTTAATACAAAAATGTAATTATTTTTTCAATTATTTTTATATTTAATTATTTAAACTTTTCCTTATTTATTTATACTTTTATATATTTATTTATTTATTTTTTATTATGGCAGTCCTGGTCCTCCATAGTATGTTAGTAGGCCTACCTCGAACAGAAAGTCGTTCATAACGTGTGTTAAGTCTTTAGTATAGGCCTAGTACTCGTTACTTTCATTTCGTGATATCACATAGGTCTTCTACCACAGATTATAATCAGTGTTGGGGGTTCTTATCTTTTATATTGTTGGGGAACGTATTACCACTACATTTGTTTGCGCTATAGTAAATAAAACGTCTTTCCAGAATTCAGTTATCACACACGTTTGCAGCTGCGACTTTTTCTCACTCGAACTGCTCTTTCAGCAAATTTACAATTTTGCTGTAGGTTTTCCTCATTACCTTACGGAACAGCATAAAGAAAACGGCATGTCATTATTAGGAAAAGGGATTTGTGCGGATATGTGCATATGTAAAATAAACTATAAACTTTTGTGGGGGGAAAAAATCAACACATTTCAGGGTAGAAAAGTTTATTGATATAAATATGTAAAAGAAAAAATGTAAGACTGCATGTTCATGACTGTTCAAGCTGCTTAGAGATAAAGCCCCATTAATAAGTCAACCTTATAACACCGTGTACACAATTAACATTAAAATGTTTCTGCTGAAAAGTGTTGTATTGATACAGAAATGTTCTAAGTGTCCTGCTTTTGATTTTGATTGACAGCTAGCAAACTTGAGAACGCCGTTGTCAGGCACTGTAAAGTATTTGATGATCTTACAATGCATTTACGATCTAATTGGGCTTTGGGGAAGCCAGTACACAAGTATTATTAATAGCCAATAATAAATAAAAAAACAATCTACTACAAGTGACTACGAACTCCTGAGACACTTTAATACTGATAGAGTAAACAAAAACGGCTCCTGCCTGGACAAAATAGCCACCACATCACAAGTAAACCAACTTACTTGAAATGAAATTGCAACAACATGCAAAAACAAAAGCAGCACTGGCATTATAATACAAACTTAAAAAGTTAATATGATTGAATGTTGTACGTTTTTTTTATGTGACCGTTTGTGTACATAGCTAGTCTTTATTCATGGAGATCTGTGATGTGCCAGAAATAGTGCTAGAAAATAAGACGTGGGTTACGTATGGTCTCAGAGCACAGGCCCAGAGGGCGTGATAGTGCATTTAGGTGTGCTTGGTTGCCACAGAGTTTGGGCAGGACCGTTTCGTTGGAGGCTTCAAGTTTTTTCATTTTTATTACGATAGGACCATTTCATTGAAGGCGTCACTCATTTAAAATGTGGGGCGTGCTTTTATTTCAGTTTAATCTGCACAAGAAGAAGCTCACATAACACGGTAAACTGCAGATTTGTCTCAAGCTCACGTTGCAGCATTGAGCCCACTTAAATACAGTTTCCATGCGTTGACCAGTTGAGATGATACTGTGCAATAGGACGAGATGGATACATCTACTGGGGCGCCATGGCAACCAGTTAAGGTTGGCTCAGTGGGCGGCGCGCCCTCGGCTCGGCCCCTCGGAGGACGGCTCGCTAGGCGGGGCGTCTTCCGTTTGAGCGGAGGTGGTCTCCGACCCTGTGTTGCTGTCACTGGTGCCCTCCTCCATGGCTCCTTCTGGGACGCTCTCCTTGTCCTCGCACAGCGCCTCCTCGCTGCCCAGCTGGGCCTCCAGCTCCTGAGAGGCCTTCGACTTGCCTGGAGGAGTCGGAGGAGAGAGGGACGGGTGGATATCAGTTTGTTTCAGCACGTTGAGCGTAATATTACTTTTACTTGAGTGTAATATTTAGTTGAATGTAATATTTTACATGAATTTCACAACATTTATGTGACAATAAAAGCACCTTTACCTTACATGAGTGTTAAGATTTTACTTGTGTAGGTTCGAGTGTAATATTTCACTTGAGTGTAATATTACTTTTACTTGAGTGTAATTTTTTGTTTAATGTAAAATTTCACTTGTGTAGGTTCGAGTGTAATGTTTTACTTGAGTGTAATATTCACTTGAGGGTAATATTTAACTTGAATGTAATATTTTGATTGTAATATTTTGAGTGTACGTTGCGTATCCTTCCCCAGAGCAGACCTTACCTTTGGTTTCCATGGGATGTGACTCTGCATCCTCCTTGTTGCTGCCGTCAGTCAGAGAGCCTTGCTGTGACTTGCCATGTGTCACACAAACGTGCTTGTCCTCCTCGGCCAGCACACAGCTCGGGGCTTCCTTGTCGCGCTCCGCCATCCTTTTTCGGGATGCCTCCTCTGCCGCTGCAATCTCGGCAGAGATCTTCTCTGTGTCCACCTCCACTTTCAAACAGCACAGCTGGGTGCAGGCACAGGGAAAGGGATTTTATTAACATACTGAAAGGCAATACGCTGTTTCACCCCCAAGTAAAAAAAAACAAAAAAAACTAGTAAAGCCTAGTTAAGCCGGACCAGAGCTACCTGATGTCAACTTTGCCATTTTGGCATAAAACCGTAAAAATGACTATAGGAGATGGAGGTTTTCTGCATTCATTGAAGTTGCTGCATTACATACTGTGTCTTTAACAAAATAACCCATACCACCGTCTTTGTGATACAAATGTACTTAGAAAATTTATACTTTTTACTTTTCAATAAATTTTAGAGCCTGTACTTTTTTACTTTTACTTGAGTACAGAAGTCATTTTTACACAAGTATCTGCACTTGAACTCAAGTAATGACTTTGTGTACTTTTGGCACCTTTCGACCTTTGATGGGAAAAGGAAACTGCGTTTGTCTGAAACTAGAAAAAACACTTGCGTTCCCGCTTTGTGCCACATTGTGCCAGGTGTAAGATAGGGCCCCATGAATTTCTAAGCAGTGTCCATTAATGAAGGAGTTCAACCTGGACATCAAATGATTGGACATGTGATTGCCATGGTATAGCGATAGCAGACCCCAGCTCGAGCAGCATTGGTCATTCACATCATGATATAGATATAAACAAACTTGACCGTATTGCTACCCCAACACCTGTGTTACCTATCACAAATGACTCATGATCAGTGTTTTGATCAATGGATGCATAACTTGAAACCTATATTTTGTTTATTTGACCACATATGCGTATTCAGTTAATTTCAGAAAATGCATTATAACATCAAACGAGCTACACTCATTTAAATTGTCTACTTTTACTTTCAATTTGGTACACACACTACTGGAACATTAAAAATGATTGTTATGCAAATGTATTATCATAATATGTGTCATACTATGCTTCGTTTTGTACTATTTTAGTCATAAGTGCTGGTGCACAGGCTTCAGTGACTGTAGCAGGTTGTGCAGGCATGTTACAATGCACAGTATCAACAAGCTCCACCTTGAGATACTTTTGAGGTCAAGTAAAACTGTGTGGGCTATGAATTTGGGTGGCATTAAT
This sequence comes from Amblyopsis hoosieri, assembly GCA_027564755.1. Taxonomy (NCBI): domain Eukaryota; kingdom Metazoa; phylum Chordata; class Actinopteri; order Percopsiformes; family Amblyopsidae; genus Amblyopsis; species Amblyopsis hoosieri. The sequence continues at coordinate 719,228 of JAODUE010000001.1, forward strand.
AACAATCCACAAGTTATTCAATATATAACATTATTTTTAAATAAATTATAGATTTTAAGTAGGGGGTCCCGACCATCACTTTGCAACTAGTGTCTTGAAGAAACCAATGTTACTTTTATAATTGATACTGTAAAGAGTATTGGAGCATATAACAGAACATTGTTTCAAACATAAATTGTAAGTACACATTGATTTATAAAAGCTATTCTGGGACACCATCCAACCTTTGTGATCTTATAATTGAAGAAAAATCCCATAAAGCTTTTATTTTCACTCATAAGATTTATATCTTGTGTCAGTTCAGTTCCCACTGTACATACAGAAATGGGCAAAAAAGCTTTTAGGGTTGCTGCTCCTGATGCATGGAATGGTTTTCAATCTGATCTAAAAATGCAGAAACTTTTAACATTGGGTGTTTTTAAAGACAAATTGAAATGAATGGAAGAATGCATATTTCAGTGCTGATAGAAAGTGCGCATCTTTTATTTTGTTGCTGCATTTCTTTGTTTATTAATGGGGGATAGCATGTTTTTAGAAATTATGCATCTTCTAAATTGTCGCTGCATTTACTGGATATTTAGAGCTGGATGGTATGGTGGTTGTTATTAATTACATATGTTTGTGTTATGTGTTTGTTATATTGTTGTTGTTAAAAAACACAGTCTTAGAAACCTTCCCATCATGTTAATTGGAAAGCTGATTAATCATCTTGTATAGCATAAATGGCGCCACCTGTTGTTTACAATAGACAATGCCTTCAAGGATACAGTGCTGCAACTGGTTCAGAACAACTCAATAGTTGAGTCTACAAACTGTAAATTATGACAGCTTTAGTTTGCCAGGACATGTGGATAGAGTTAGCAGCGGCTGCTGGCTGTAAGGTAGAGCTATAGCTAGCTAAATAAAGATCGCGTGCAAGCTGCTGATGACCAAGTTCAATGTAAACTCTGCCATACCCTTTTGAGCTCGTTTGTGAAGGACTCCGTGGCCTCAATGAATTTTCGCTTTTTGTCCTGGTGCCGGTCTTCAATCTGGAGCAGCTCTGCTTCCAACTTTCTCTGTTACCCGAGATAAATAGGCACCCGTGTTATTTTCTAACCAGCCAGTAAAAGCCAGTATGTAACACAAAGGGCAGATTATGCAAGGATTACGGCAGGCCCAGACGTCAGAGCCGATTGTACCTGGTGCACCATCAATGACTGGACCTGCCGTTTGAGGACCTGCATGCGAGCGGTGGTGACAACTGAGCGCACATCAGGGACCACACTCTCACTGAGGATCTCGCTGATCAAGCGGTGGTTGCGCTGGAAACGGGCGGCAGCCGTATGCTTTATGGAGAAGCCGTCGTCATAATCTGAGAGATGAGAAAGACCATTTGACAGTTGATTGCTGCTTAGGGACAGTTCAGAAAGATGCAAGGAATTGCATTCAGAATTGGTGAACGTTGCAAACATATTAAACCGGTATGAGGAGGTAGTTCTCAGCAAACACACACCCGCCCAGACACATAGCCAATCATTTCTTGAATGCCAACTGAAATGTGCACACTTGTGCACATCCCTTTCCTCTGGAAAGGTCATGATTAAGCCCAGTGTAAGTCTCCCCTGGCTCATCTAATATTCTAAACCATTGTTCAAAGGGAAAGTTGAGAGACATTTTCTATATTAGATCAGTGCTTATTAAATGGTAAATGGGCATATTTAAATAGCGCTTTTATCCAAAGTGCTTTACAGTATTTTGCCTGACATTCACCCAGTCACACACACATTCATACACCAATTGCTGCCATGCAAGGTGCCAACCACCGGGAGCAATTAGGGGTTAGGCATCTTGCTCAAGGATGCTTACAAGTAGGTCAGCACAGGGGTTCGAACCCACAACCTTCCGGCTGTAAATCCAACACCCAGCCCACTAGACCATCCTGCCCATCCTATCCTATTACAGCATTTGGCTCATAACTACGTAAACTACGATTAGTAGAACTGTAGCCATACAAACAAAGCAGACATTTCTCTATTTCTGCTCATGTGGCCTCCGGCTCCGGTGAGAAAATTATTTGTAAAAGAAAAGGTGGCGCGAACATGACCGTGAAGACCATATAGTATGGAACGCCATTGGGGCTAAAAGTTAAACGTGCGTGTTATAACGAAAACGTCCGAAGTAAACAAACTTTACACGATGAGTGTTTCGTGGTTTTGAGTAGGCTCTCGTTAGTTAATGTCAGGATTTGTCGAGACTGCTCAAAATGTAATACCATGTCCAATAAGACATCTCCAAACTTTCTAAACTTAAGGTCTGGAGAGGTTTACACAAAACATTCAAAATTCAGTTCAAAGAAAACATGTTCGCTATATGAAAAGGCACGGTTAACTTTTCTCGAGAACGCTTGCTAACTTCGAGCTAAAATCAAAACAATATCGCTCCGCAACGCAGCCTCACATGCATTAAATGCCCTGTGAAGCAAAGCGTAGTACTACAGCTTTGTTGTTGTGAGCAATGTTCGCCACTTTGTTTATGTTCCTATTTATGGAGCCAGGGCTGTGTAGAAGTGCCAGATTATTTTTTCAACACACACAGAGACTGGTAAAATAGCAAAATGCAAGTAGATAATTGGTGAATTTGAGTTGTAAGTGTATCTTACAATTAGCTTGCAATAGCTGACTATACCTTTAACAGTTGGTTGCTGCTTAGGGACAGTTCAGAAAGACCATTTAACAGTTGGATGCTGCTTTGGGACAGTTCATTCCGTAAAGCATGTGGCACACGGATTCCCAAGAGTGTGCGGAGTATAATGTGTGAGGTACGCACATCTCACATGGTTATACATCATGGCTCATATATTGCTGTTGACATTAAAAACACCAGGAGTGCACACACTGTGTTTATACCGGGGTAAATATAGACAATTATGTTAAAATTTAATTGAGTAGAACCCTCATTGTTATGATGTGTGGGACATGTTAAACATGTAGTCCTCAATTGTTTTTTTGGACTACATTGTAAATGTACACTTATTTGGTATATATACACACTGTATAAACAGAGGGTAAAATGTTTTGCAAACTGTCCGTCTCATTGGGTTAACATCAGGTTACCTATTACCTCAAGAATTCTCTAGAAGCTCAGATTAGAGTTTCAAGTTTGACTATCGATATAAACTTTATAATTAAATGTTTAATACTGGTATTCAATTATGTATTTTTTATGGAGGCCATGTGCTTGTCAAGTAAGCACCATTTGCACAAATAATTTCCCCTTTGTAATATTATGTTCAGCTCGATTTCCGCGTAGGAAAACCAAGAATAGTTCTTTGTTAAATTAAATAAGATATTTAAACCGGATACACATGCATGTTAGTGCATGTGTGGCCAACAAAGCATTTGTTTTAGTCTTAGATGCAGAAATTAATAAAAAAACACTGCAGCTAACCGTTTTATGACTTTTGCTAATAATTAACAGCAAAATCATCTTTTAGGTCAGTGATATTTGTCCACATCTTTCTTTTATCCAAACCCATACAGGGATAATTTCCTTAAGGTGGGTGTAACTTGAATGTTATTTTCTAACACGTTACTTCAATTCTACATACTTACAAGGAACTAAAAAGCCACAATATTTGCTCTTTTAGCTATTCAGAAGCTCAGTGCTAACATAGGACAAACACAAATATGGAAACATATAGTGGTGAGGAGGTGTATGAGAAGGGAGGAAGATAACAGAGTATCTGAGTGTGGGGACGGGCAGCTCAGTGTGGTCGCACCACTGTAATTACATCTCTGTGACAGCTTTCCAAACTCTTGGGAAGGGGGTGGGCAAATGGAAAGGCTCACCATCTGGATCCTCTGCCGGCTGAATACTCATATATGGTTCGCCCTTATCCAGTCTGGACTGCCTCTGTCGACTCTCCTCCTCTAGAGCTGCCTCAGCGCGGCTTTTTGCGTTGACGTAGGCCAGGTAGGCTGGCGAATTGTGGTAGGCCTTCATGCTCTCGTTATACTCGATCTACAGAGGGAGAGACGGCAGGAATGACAGGGAGAAGAGAGCAAGCCGCCCCCTCAATGCTATTAGACTGCGTGAAGCAGGGTTGCCCAAACCCTGGTCCCAGAGGGCCGCTGCCCTGCGGCTTGTTTTAGATGTCTCCCTGCTCCAACACACCTGATTCTAATGAATGGGCCGTTGTAACAAGCTATTTGTGTGAATCAGGTGTGTTGGAGCAAGGGAAGACATCTACAACATGCAGGGCAGCGGCCCTCTAGGACCACGGTTGTTGGGGACCCCTGACGTAAAGGAAAGATTGTTAGAAAGGAAGCACTGATGACTGGAGGGAACCCACAACTGTTGGAGACACAAAACTACTGGTCAATTATCAGGAAAGCCCAGTAAACGGCCCTTGTGAAACAACCAACCTTCTCTGCTTCGTAGTCATTCAAATAATCCTGTTTCTCCTCATCAGTGAGGTCCCTCCACATGCCACCGATTATCTTCCCAATTTCCCATAGCTTCAGATCAGGATTGGAGGCTTTTACTTGATCCCAAACCTGGTGATGAGAACCAGACATGGGTTGGGTTGGTTTGGGTTGGGCTGGAGGGGCTATAAACGGCTCTTTGCAGAGAGGTCACAAACCAGAGGAGGCCTTGTGGTTTAAGATCCATCATCAAGTTGGTAATTCCCAATTCACTGGCTATCTACATTTGCTCTTATTTTTTTTTATCTTCTTCTTCCCCTTAGTTTCATTTATGGTTTCACACCTACCTCAATTAACTAATATTATGGGGCCAGTACATAATTAATGGCTGACTACGACAGCTGTCACTAAAAACCGAGTGTAAACTGATAAGAGTAAACATATGCATAATATGCTGGTATTCCACATAATCTACGTGGTATTTTCACCTAAGCTTGTAAACTACATTGCATTTGGAACTCAAGGAACTGTGTCAACATGTGAAAAGGGGCATGGAATGAATCCTTTAAAGTGCTATAAAAATAAACTTTGCCTGCTTGCTTGTTCCATGCTGTTCAAAGAATCTTCAGACTGGTCTAGAACAGTTTGTAAAAACACCCTTGATCTAGAGATCATTATTGCCTTGGGCCACGTTGTTTTGGTCATCTGTTTTGTTACGTTAGCTTACCTTTCAGCTGAAAGGAGAGTCAATGGAGATGTGGGATACATCTGTTGCTACGGTCTTTTTTTTTGTTTATAGTGAGCTAATGACGCTGGAATACCTGTATGCAACAATGCCCCCGCCCACACACACACACACACGTGGAGCACCCTTGCTGCTTCCCCCTAGACATTTATAATGCGCTACTAAGTAAAGACGGCATACAAAGTCATGTGATCACTTGAATGGTGTGAATTGGCCTGAGAGTCATGGCTCCTGACAGCAAGATACTGTATATTGATTGTTTCTTCCGCTCCAGGTTATGTTTTACGTGGAAATATTGCAAAAATAGGACAAAATTGCAAGCCATGCAAATAATGAGGTGATTGGCTGAAACTGCGTAAATTATTGCAATCGCAAGATCCTGGAGGGACTGAATAAATTAGGAATTTGTTGTCATGAACTTACCTTTCGACTATATCTCATATATGGCATCAGCGGCTTATCCGGAGGCTTAGGTGGCTTTGGGATATTTATTCCAGAGGAATTCTGGGAAGACAAAGGATCATGTCATGTTAGGACAATGTTGAAAGAGTTATTTTATACGACTACTACTACTATTTTATCCTGAACTACAATAAATGGTAAATGGTCTTGTGCATCTTGTGAAACTCAAATATGCATATTGTTTGATATAACATAATGCAATGAAATACAGACTTGGAGGCATTGTCATTTTAAAAGAGGTGCTCTATATAATAGGGGTGGGTTCCAAAAAATCTCCTATTAAAATCGATCTTAATTTGAATGATCCGATAGATTATTTTTATGGCCCTGTATTCCTGCAAAAAAATATTTAAACTGGAATACAAGGACATTATTAATTATAATAGGCCACATAACAGGTAAGATACTGTAGAGTCATAGGATAATTGCAAAATAGACACTTCATTTATTTTATATACGGTTTATGGCACGTCTATTGCACCAATGTACACTGCAAGCATTATGTTCTTGATGCAAAATTGGTATTGTACCTGAAATATCCCTAACCGAATCGACATTGGATTGAAAATAAATTGTTTTTGGACCTGTGACTCGGAATCGAATCGGCTCTGGAAATCAGTGGCGATACCCAGCCTTACTACATAATATTTTAAACATTAATATGGCAACAAACACATTTTCCATGTTAAGATATAGTGGAGTAATTGTGTCCTGAGTAGAGATCAACATCACACTCCCTGTGTGTGTTGTAATCCAAGCTCCTCTGTTCTCATAGCCGGGTGTGTGTGTGTGTGTGTGCGCGTGCGTGGACGTGGGCGTGCGTGCATGCGTATGTCCCGGAGTGAGGGTGCGCTTACTGCGACCCCCCCCCCCAGCTTGCATGCAACGATTAAATTACTGCCTGGCACCCGAAGCCAATTCCGAGCGGTGATTCTGTGATGCCATGGCAACAATGATGGCATGGGTTTACTTTGCATGGCTGTCAGCAATGCAGACTTGAAAAAAGCGGTTTTGGAATACACACAGACGGACACATAACCACATATTATAGAAAGAGAGAAAGAGTGATCCTGAGTGATATGATGATGACAATGCTGAATACCGTAGTGTCTACTCTTTAACAGCCAAAAATAAAGAAAAAATGAATATGAACTAAATATGAAGACAACTTGTGAGCAGCTTGAGTGTTGATGCTCGCACAGTCTACAGACAAGTTGTGCGTCAACTCAAGGTATCAGTGTTTGCTATTAAAAATAGAACAACTGCTGAACTATATGTTTTGTTTCCCAATTGTCCCCTTGTGTCTTTTTCAGCCAGCTTGTGTTCCTATGATAATAGTCATACCGTTACCCGACTGTTGTTGCCTTGACTCCCGCCCAGTCTGTAGTTGTTGTAGGCCAGATGGCTGTATGGGTTGTACCCCACAAACCCGGTAGTGTTGGGCAATTGCTGATGAAAACAAATGAGACAATAGCACGAATGAGAAATGACATAACTGAAGTAGGGATAAAGCCCAGCATGAAAATTAAGCAAACCCATGAAAGAAGACAAGTTGGAGAATGAAAAATAAAACTTGCATTCATGCTCAGGCCACATGTAAACCTTTCACGTTTGATAACGCCTGCATGGTGTGCTTTTAAAATAACGTTGATTTTCTCAGACACATGCTTTGTCAGTAGTGTAGGATAATCTACTCTGAAGTCTTCATAGCTTATCAGTAATATTTTAGATATATTAGCCTACTGTATCACATACTGTACTTACTGTTGTAGGGGCTGGGGGAGGGGGAGGGGCATATGAAGGCCTTTCTGTTGTGATAGAAAATGTTTAAATATGCATGAGATAGCACTTCAAATCAGAGATTAGAAAGTTTTATTCTGTGTATTGTATGTGATAGTTTGTTCAACGTGTAAAATAGAAACATAACACATAATTGTATCTTTAACCTTGCACTATGTGATCTGTTAACCCAGATTTACGAGTTCGATTAAGTAAAGAAAATGCACCGTACAACAATTATTTACTTACTTGACATTGTGCAGTGATGGGTAGATATCAGCCTGTTCCAGTCATCGGATCTGCAACAAACACACGTATTATAATAGCGCATTTAATACGAGGTGAATGCTCTTGGTCGTGTAAAAAACAAAGAAATGCCAATACCGTAATGAACGTAGCTGGATAACGTTAGCTAGCCGTTGTGCTAGCTCTACTTGAAAACGGTCAGATATGGCTAGCCGTTAAAATTAGCATAAGGCTTGGCATTAGCTTTCCTTTATTATTTAAGTTTTGCAATAGTGACGGTATTAATAATGTTTCAAATCATGTGATTATAACCATGTCAGTAAATTGGTTCCAATATAGGAACTGTGCTACCGTATACTGAATCTGAACGGACAGCAAATAGCAATGGTAGCTACTACTGTTAGCTACATTATACTACTTAGTACTAGAGCATTTTATTTGATGGTAACATATTAATGGCGAAAAAGCCAGACACACAGTTAAGCCATAGTCTATGAATAACCGGACTTTAATAAGCATGTTATTTCAGTTTTCTAATGTGATATAAGCCGGTGTCAAACACATGCGTGAGAGCAAAAATGCTACGGTACTAGCTGAAGCTACCCAGCCTTTCTCAAATAATTGTAATGTTTATTATCATACAAGATTTAAAGAAACGTGAATGTCTACAGATGCCTGTATAATGCCAGAAAGTATTCTAAAGCGATGGCCAATAAACTCACCATAAAACCCTTTGTCTCCACCACAGGGTTTGTCTTGTGGCTTGGCTACAACAGGACAAGCTAGCAGCAATGCTAGAGAAACAGTTCCCCACAATAAACGAATGAAATGGGGTCCACTCATAAGATTCCAATAGAATCTTCGAGAAGTGCACCCCCACCCTCTCCTGTTTACAGATGTTATGTGCCTTGCTAATGACGTGTATTCTCAGAGCTGTTATTGTTGCAGCATATTATGAAACATTTTATTCAGTTCAACTTCATACCAATTTCTAGATAAAAAATAAAAAAATTATATTTAGTATATTTCGTTAAAGAAGACCAGTAGGCCTTGTTAAATTATTTTAAGCATTTAATTGACCATTGTTGCTTGCAGATATGATATATTCAAGTCTGTGATATAAACCTTTCACAATTTCACAAATGCATCAATATGCATGAGATGCTCGTTGTGGGTCAAAGGCTAAATTTAAGATGTACGATTCTCTGCTCTCCTGCTGTTAGAACTGAAATACTTTGCATTCTTGTGCACATTGTTTGAAAACTGCAAATGTCAACAGTTGTAATAGTGTGTTCCCCAATGATAGCAATCCAAAGCCCAGAGGATTTAGCCTACATCTGTCAACCTGAATAGTACTTGTTTTATATGTGGACATTTCTTTCTATATGTATGTTGTACAAGTTGTACACATACACTTTCTGTTTGAACTGTGTCCTATTAGGGTTATGCAAATCGATTTTAAATTTAGATTTTTTTTTGGAGGTGGGGGGTTGCTTGCTTTGTTAATTTAATGTTATTTAATGGTTGTACTGCAGGGCTATAGAGCATGTTTTGGGCATGGTATTTCAGTGGGTAGTGTCTATTGTACAGTACATAATGAGAAACATAATGCATTATGTTACAGTGTTTTGTCTCCATTGAAATACCTAATTTGAGAGGAACTATCAGCAGAACTGATATTGCCATTGTGTTGGATGTGAATGCAGTACATAGCCTAGACAAAGTACACATTCACACAGACATACTGTACAAAAGTGTTTGAATTATCGAATGAATTATAATTTTCTCTATTCTAATATTTCTCTATGCTATCAATTTTAATGGCTTTATTATAGCATTAGTTATTGAACTTGTGTTAAACCCCCAACTGTATTTTTTTACCACAGTACTGTCCTCACACTGACCTGTAAAAACAATTTAAGTCAGTGAATGCAACTTTCTGGTCCAGCACCTACACCGCAAACGAGGGGTTAAGTTACAGCAAACATCTGTGGGATGACTTCATTTTGAGGTGAGAAAGCTACAAAGTGACAGTTTAACAAAAGAAATTCCATGTTAAAGCCCATTCCACATGACAGCTTTTGTGTTTTTTGAGATGTAAACATCATCCCTACTGTATGTACCACCGTAGGGCCTACTGGCCAGTACTGTCTTGTCCATAGGGGTGTTAATCTTACAGCCATTTACCCAAAATATGTTGTTATGTATCCACCTCCTTTATCCTCACCCTAACCTTGTTATTGAGTGAAAATGGAATCAAGACCGTACCAACAGATATAAAGATGAATAACATGATGATGAATAATGCATTGTTTCAGTGCCATAGTTGCGTTGGATACCACCATGAACAACCAATACTATAAATTAGGGGTGCACAATATATCGACTCAGTATCGTTATCGCACTATCACGATTTTTCAATATAATATCGAAAATGTTGCAGGAAGTGCAATGTTCAGTTTATTTTGTGGCTGTTTGGCTTAGTTGTGTTTGATTTGGACAGAAAAGTAAGATGTGTGACTAAGGAAGCTAACGACATAATACAGATCGAAAAGGGAACATTAGTGGCCAAAGGAATGCCTCCTCAGTATCTTGGAATAACTGTTGTTGTACCAGTCCAATATGACTGTCAGTTGAAAATGTGTTGTTTTCATATGTTATGAATATATTTTGATGCAGTTTCCCATAACCTTTATGTTTTTACATCGAAATTATTATTATTATTATTATTATTATTATTATTATTGCTATTTCATGATCAAAATCGCAATATCACATTTTATCAATATCATGCACCCTTACTATAAATATGAATAGCATATAAAGAAGCAAATGTATCAATAATATCAGATAAAATACAGTGTAGAAAAATGAGGTATGGAATGATCCTTAACACACACTGGGTCTCCTGTGGCACAACTGTGGGATTCAGGATGCCCGGGGGCAAAGCTTGGCCTGTGACATTTTGAATCAAGCAGAGAAATCCTCATAAAGCTGTCCTTCCAGCACATATTCAGGCCCAGTTATTCTAAAGCCTATAGGCTGTCCAAAATAGACTCAGACAGTGGAACTAAGCAGCCTGGAAACTTCACTCTGGTGGTGGACGGTTGAGGCATTTTTAGAGGCTCCTGTTGTCCGAATATTATGATGTATCATTCCAGCATTAATGCCTTCAGTGCCATTACCTGATGTATTGAATAATTGACATTTCAGTTAGTCCAGCCAAAAACTGGATCATTGCATAGATATCTCATCAAAACCTTAATAATTCATATTTGCTACGTTTGAAAGAAGCTGCTGCTAGCCTACCTTACGGTGCAAAGTATGAAAGAAGCTGCTGCTAGCCTAGCTTATACAGTGCAAAGTATGAAAGAAGCTCCTGCTAGCCTACCTTAGTATGAAAGAAGCTGCTGCTAGCCGACCTTATACGGTTTAAAGTATTCAAGAAGCTGCTGCTAGCCTACCTTATGTCTGCTGACTGGGCTGCTTCTGTTAATGCACAAGCCTTATCATTTTACTTTGTGCTTTGCTCGAGTGCAGCTTTGCAATTAGATGGAGGTGATAGCAAGTCATAAAAGTGCTTTGAAGAAGCTTTCACACATATTATTAAAATGCAAAGGGATCTAGGCTACAAGGCACATCATGCAGAAATGCAGCATTTATCCCCTAATTGTTATGTAGTTCTATTCTCTAGAACTACATAACTTCTAGAAAGAATGATTCCCGAGTGTATATTGCATAGAAGCATTTATGATAACAGCGATAGTTACTGGGATGACTGTTAAGGTAACCTTTGGTCTATAGTGGCCTGCTCAGGCCAATTTCATCTCAGATGTGATTTTTGCGATTAATGTTCATGCCTGTTCAGTAGAGTATATGACCATTATATGTGAAATCATGAATTCTGCAGAAATTATTTTGACATTTGAACTCAATCAAAACATAAATACCCCTCCCTTCAATGCTATAGGGCAGGGGTTCCCAACGACCGGGCCCCGGACCGGTGCCGGGCCGCAAAGCACTACCCACCGGGGTGTGGGTAGCTAAA
>JAODUE010000001.1:735596-757792 GCA_027564755.1 Amblyopsis hoosieri
TCAGAGCTTTCCAATGTGGCTCGGGAAAGGGAGGTTTGGGGTCCCCTGCTGAAGCTGCTGCCCCTGCGACCCGACTCTGGATAAGCGGATGAAGATGGATGGATGGATGAAGTTTCAGTCCTACAAAACTTGTTTATTCAACTGACTAAAAAATTAACCATTTGAAATTGCTAGAAGCCTACATGTAGTCAAAACAAGCCCCAGACAATGTTTTTTTTTTTACCTGTGGTAATTTATTGAGCAATACGAAAAAGAAAAACAGTACAAGCATTGTTAATTTTATACAAAATGTTAGTTGTTAAAGACTTGGATGCAGGGCTCTAGTCCATTCTAGCCTTTAGAGTACGTGTGGTAATCTTGTCTTTTTCACTGCCAGATAGAAAGAGAAACAATGTCATCTACCAAAAAAAAAAAAGCATGATTCTATTGCCATCAAGGCAATCACTTCATCGCCTGCATAACTTACATTACATGTACGACGACACCCATGCCAGACACAGCATCTCGATCTACGGCATTCAACATCGCCTGGGAAATGGTCTCAAACAGATCATCAGGTTCCTGCACATAAGACAAACTTGAGTTGTCTAATAAATAGCAAGCTATGGGTGGAACAGTTCATAAAAAATAAAATGGCACTTTTGCAGTTGCATTTTTGTTGTATAATATCGGTGGGTCAATATTATAATAAACCCACACAGTGAATGCTTTCTGTCAGACATGCCTTCATATCTTTACCCATTTAAAAGCTAATTTTAAATTTGTAGTATGCAGCAAATAGAGGTAATTTTAGCTAAGTCTGAATGAAGGCAATGTTTTAGACATTGACATAAGAAGTCACATACTACTTACCATGTCTGGCTCCCACAAAGATTCACACATTCCGTACATCTGCTCTGAGCAAGTGCCGCTTACAACGAAGTCGTCAGTCACCATGGGGCAGCCAATCAGATCCAGAGAGCATATGAATGGTTCTAAGGTTTTAGGATCTAGTCCAGCAATCACAGGCTCAATATAGTATGGACCAAACCTAATTAGGAGATAATCACAAACACAATTCTTTGCTTAAAGCAATATTTAACATGAACACATACCTTTCTTAGCAGGCTGTCTTGAATGTATCAATATACAAGACATTAACTAGCATGTGTATGCATGTGTTAGAGAGGGGGCACAATTTACCAATTAGGATTCGTCAACTCACCTCCTTTCATATAACAAGTTAGACACCATGCTCATGAAGGTCTTGGGCTTAATCTGGCGACCCTCCTTCAGCTCATAGAGGTTCAATCTGAATTTGAGTCTCTGTGACCTAGACGTAACACAAAACTAGCCAATCAGAGAATGTTGCTTTGGTTATTTGGTCAGAAAGACCCTGCGGTTGGACACACACTTACACTGTCTGCACATCAGTGGCCAGACCGGCCAGTCCAATGTACAGCCTGTCTCCCATTGGGAAAATCTTCTGGAAATCTGTAGTGACCATTTGAGCCTGAATGCCAAATCTTCGGTCGGATGCTATTGCCACACAATTCTTCCCTCGCATGGCCATGACAGCCCCGCCGTTATAGGACATAATAGACTGAATGAAAGAGAAGGACGTTGATGTTTGTTTAAGGGGAATAACATAGCGCCAGCTATACACTTATGATGTACGGGATGTTGGGTGCACCTGCTGATGCATTTAACTATGTTAAAATACTATTTAAAAAGTGCTGATTTGCTTCACACTCATCACAAAAGCATAACATAATGAATAATTATGACTAGTACATGGCTGTCAACAAACTAACAAAATAACTTAAAACTAAGATTATGGTATGCCCCTAATGTAATTTAATCAGAAATCAAAGTTAAATGAAAATCCTTCATAAGGTATACGTTTGCATAGTAACTTTGCTAGCATGAATGTTTATCTAGGCTATTAGCTGGTACGGTACAGTAGTACCGTCCATGTTAACATTTAGCTGCTAGCTTGTATTTCGCCGAATGCAGTTTTAACAGGAAGATTACACTTGTTATGAATCTATTACTACATTATCGCACACAACATCGTGTTCTTACCATTTTGAGTGTGTTGGGTATATCTCTATAACTTGAAACTAAGAGAGTTTATAGTATATTGTGAATGGCTCTTCGCTTTCAACAGTGACTACACGATTTAGAAACACAGAAGACAGACAAGCTTGGTATGTATACGTCATAATTTACTTAACGGTTATTGGCGTTGTTTAAGACGCAATTTGATTTCATTGGATGAACATTAGAAGGCGTACTAACGTATCAGTGATGCGTGCATAGATAGGTTGAGAGGCGTGTTAAATGAAATTCAAATCGAAACTAATGTGGAAAAATTAAATGCATTTTCCTCAGGCCGAGCTAAATAGTATGACATGTTTCATGGTGTCATTAATCGTTTGGGTAATATTATACATTATGGCCAAAACTCGGCACTCTTTCACCTTCCAGTGTTTACTTAGATCAAGCTTTCATACATATACCAAATCTCGTCAGTGTTTGTAAAACGGATTTTGTTTGAAAGATGTTCAAAGCTATACATTTTTTTTATGTATTTGCTTTTTAATAATTTACTAATTTCCGTTATCTGTCTTGCTGAAATCCCAGTAATGGTATTCTTATGAAGATAAATTACACACTATCTTGATTGGGGAATGTCTTTAACTAATGTTTTAATTAAAAAAATAACAACTGAATCATGAGTCAATAATCAAGAATTCATTGAATAGTGGAACATATTTTACAAAACATTTGAGATTAAAGGGACATCTTCTTAAAAATACAATATACATGGTACTGTGCATGTGTCAGATAATATTAACATTGAAAGTGTGAACCTGGTTATTACAGTATGTGTACTTCACAGAACTATAAACTATATAAATTGCTAAAAATAGATACAAAACAGACAAAACCATTGAGTTGTTCCACTGGATATCCACCTCCAAAGCAACATATGTACATTATATCCCATTTGAAAACCAGGACTCCATCTCTGCAGAGCAACTATGGTTATTGGTGGAATAGGGCCTATAAATAACAAAAGTGAGGACTGATCTTCTCAGCACACTGCCTATCTCCTCATAAAATTCTTCTCCAGAGAAGCTGGTGTCCTCTGTATGGAGTGGATGTTTCTCTTCACTCTGTCCTCAAGTGAAGAGCTGGATGCACTCTCCAGCTTCATGTTGCTGCAGGAAAGAGAAGGCTTATGAGTCTGAAAATGGAGCCAGTAAATTGCAGTACAACTGTGTGGTAATGTAAAGCTAAGAGAAATGCATTTTCTGCTTCAAATGCCCTTATATCTTCTCTCTGCTCTTATTTTTATATTTTGTATCCACATTTTCTCTTATGTATGAAGCACTTTATTAATAAAAACTTCATTATATATTCCATTAGCTATTTAGTTTTTATTGATGTTGACATGATGGTAGTAGTCACGACGACAAGATGCTGTAATTACTCTAAATAGAATATTGTTTGCTTACAATTGCCCAGTGTATGACGTCTAACTACTGACACATGTATTACATGAAATTCGCCTTGGATTACAGCATCTGCCAAATGCTGTCAATGCAAATGCGTTCACAAAACTTACTGGATGAAGCCAGCATGGCGATCATACTTGGCGCCTCGCTCCCTCTCTGTCTCCTGTTCATCCAGTCTCTTGTATCTCTTTACATTTATCTCCCTGTCCTCTTCTCTCTGTTGGGCAGCATCTATCATCTCTTGTCGTTTGCGCTCCAGCTCTTCAGCAGAAAGTTTTCTACAAAAAAGACAACAACATATAAGCATGAAAAATTAGGCACTGGTATTGCAGTGCTCCTTGAACGGATTAACACTTTGAAATGTAACTGCAGCATTTGAAGTTACTGTAGCCCTGTAGACCGTCATGCTATCATAAGACGTTATTTAAATATTTTTTGCATTAAATTATACTTAAACACAAAACAATACAGTATAGTAGATTGTACAGTGTAATATGCTATTAAAATAATGCCATAACGGTTTAGTGCTTAGATTGAATCTTTGTGTTTAAGATAGAAATTAAATTGTGCCCCCCGCCAGATATATTTCTAGTTTCCATTGGTTGATTTCAACAGAGCAAAAGTTGTGACATATCATAGAAGAGCAGAAGCAGTGTATGATGTCTACATATTAGCATCACATAAGTGTTGTTAGTAATGTCCAGTTTTGCCAAACAAAATAAATAAAAGTCTTATTGAATTAAAAATGTACTTCAAACATATAACAAATACACGTCTTACTTTGACGTGTTCTGTCTGTGATGTCGTGCTCGTTGTGGACTTGGAGCTCTGGGTTGAGCCTTCCAGTCAGTTCTGTGTGAGGAGCCGTTTTCCCTGCCGTGCTTGAGAGGAGACCGAGAGCGGCTTTTTCCATGTTGACTTGAGAGTTTGGACTGACCTGAAGATTGGTGATATCTTCCAGATGGTACCTGAAAGGCCATGAAACATTAATCACCTACTATTTACTAATAGTAGGCCTAATTGTGAGGGAAATTCTTTGTTTTAAACGTATTAGTACGTTTAATTATATTTAGAAAACAAGCTCTGCTAAAGGATTTAGAATGTTGAACTTTTATTTATGCAGAGAAGTATATGTAAAGTGTAAGTATAATTAGTATTTTCAGAGAATGATCTTACCTGTAGCCCATAGCTAGAAACATGGTGTGAGTGAGACCTGGCATCTGCTGAAGGCTGTTCTTTTGAGTGTAATCTAAGCATAGAAAATACAAATAAACTAAAAATGTTAAGAGGAAACTTATTTTATTTATTTTTTGGAAAGAGTTGTGTTGTAAAGAGCTAGATGAGATTAAATCAGTTTGACTACCTGTGTTTTCTGTTATCTTCCTCCTCTTCTGAACTTGAGCTCCTCCTTTTATGCTTTCTCCCCTTTTTCTTTTCTTTGTTTGACCGCTTCTCCTTCTTCTCCTCCCTCTCCTTCTTCTCCTTCTTCTTCTTTTTCTTATCCTTCTTCTCAAGATTTTGGCGCAGCTTTGAAATAAGAATAAGAATAAACATGTAAGTACATTTTGCTCAATCTGGAACCATAGCAACATGCACTGCTCAGGCTAGCGGTCTCTCACTGGTGTGCACAGCCTGAAGAAGATCAGGCCGCATCTCTCCACCAAGACGGTGTTCATCGTGTGAAGTTAAACCAGCCAGTATAATTGAAAGGCGCTTTGTTAGCACTGGCAAATTGCTTTTACACAGGAATAATAACTAAAACTCTACAGACTAGGTTGTAGAAAACTACGCTATTCAACACAGCACTTGTAGCAAAACGTTAATCACCTTGATGATAAAAAATATATAGCTCATGAAACATGTCTAAACATGGAATTCACACAATTGAAAATGTCAACAGTTACAGAAAGTTTTTACCATTTCTTTGATCTTCTTCATTTTAACAGGATTAGTCAAGACTTCCCTCTTTTTCTCCTCCTCTCGTTTCCTTGGTTTGAAAATAAAGACACACAAGAATGTGAATAGAACGGATCAAATTATTTAACAACTTCATACCGACAAGACTAACCTGATCTCAAACAAGGGATCTTCCCTAATCTTGGCAGCCATATCCAGGTTTGAGGCAGGTGTTGTAGGGTTGAAGATGGACCCGGGCAGGAGACCAGTTTGGGCCGACGGCCCACACTCTGGCTCCTCATATTGCTCAGTGATCTGCTTGTCAATGGGGCGACCGAGCAGATATTCATCTCTGGAAACCTGGCCCCCGGGTCCCTGGTACATCCAGTCCAGGCGATCATCCTTCTTCCTGATAGCATAAAAACGACACCAGTTGCAATTATTTTCTATATGTGAAGACGACACTTTAACGACAAGGTGAGAGACTATTTACTTGAGAGCACCGGTTTCCTGTGCGTATTTAGTTATCTCTTCTCGAGCTCTCTCCTCTTTGAGCTCCTTCTGAAGCTCCTCGATCTTCTTCCGTTCAACTTCGTGTTTCTGTTCAGCCTTCCAAACCCTCTCAATATTTTTCATAGTCTGGGGATGCCAGCTTTTTTTCAGGTTCTAATAAAACAACAAGGTAAATTAATATACAATAGTATAACTAAATGAATCACAGAAAATGAATGTTAGCTTGCTAGTGGTGAGTTAATGTGTGTAGGCTAGGAGGTCAAACTTACAAGATCGCCGCCTCCCATTTTGACAAAAGAGTAGTTTTACTACCAACTTAAAATCTAATTATTCTATAAACTGCTTAAACTGAAAGCAACAGCCCCGTTTATATAATAAGAAAAATAATCTGTGTTTGTTGTTCATACGTTTGGTTTCACCTATTTCCTGTTATGTACTTTCTGATTCCGGTGTTTCACTAATTCAGTGCCGCCGCCACCTCCGCCATCCCACTCGCTTTAATGGTCCCCGTATATTCAACATCCACGCTTGTCTTCCTTATCTAAGAGTGTATGCGTTTAACCTTTTCTTCTTTTTCTTTTTTAATAAAAAATTGAACCGTTAAAAATACAAATATATGCAATTATATTGTTTATCTTCCATCCCCACGACCCGACTCTGGATAAGCGGATGAAGATGGATGGATCTTCAATCTACATTGTTATCCCAGTTTCACCCATTTGATATACTTTTACACAATGTAGGCTATATAAATTATAGCAGTAGTGGTGTCCCCTTATATTTCATTTTATAAATGATGTATGGTGTGAGACTTACTTAAACACACGACTTTAAAAGGTTCCTCTAATATTGTGTTTGTGCCTATATGGTGTTTCTATGTGCATGAAAACATTACATTTAATTCCTCGGTGATTGTTTTTATACTGTTATTTAAATATTCACAAAACACAGAATATTGCTGATTTTTATTTAATAAAGAATTTGTATAGATTAAAATGAAAGTAACTATACAATGGTTAAATTATTAAATGTTATAAAATTATTTTATTAAGCTTTCTACTACAACAATACTAAGATAAAATCATCATTTAAAATCATGTCCTAATAACCAAAGTAATACAAGCCTATTTTTATCATGCCAAAAACCAATAATCAATTTACAAAAATTGACTACTATGTAACAATTCACCCTTTCTAATTTTCCAGACATAAATAGCAAATGTTATGTAAGCTCTCTAACACATTGCATATAATCTCAGTATGAGATCTGATGATCTACATACATCCTAATATTTCTAACTGTTATATTGCTGTTTATGCTTGCTACAGAACTGCTGTAAGCCTACATACCCTTTAAACTAACTGACATTTTGGTTAATAAATGTCTGTATTTTGCATCCTTTATTCAGATACCAATATTGGCACAGAAGGTGTCCATATGCTGAGTCTCCATATAATATAGGAAGACTATTGTTGTTGTGTTGGTCATTGACGTGACCATAAACAGCTTGCCGTTGTGTACAAAATAAGTTCATAAATATATTGAAAGATGGGCCCTTTATTTATTTATTTTTATCTTTCAAAAACCTTTTTGTTTTAAGCTGAACTGAAACAAACATGAGTGGCTATTTGTATAACATATTTAATCACATTTCCTCTTATAATGAGTCAGTTGAGCATACTGCCGCAGAAGAGCACACTCACTGCCATGTGTTTTGATTCTTGTCTGTTTTGACTGCTTGAACATCTCACACCCATCTTCAACTGGCGTCAACCATACCAAATGACAAACACAGTGTTATTTCACAGTGTCTCCTTAAAATCATACAGCAGGCTACAGTGCACCATGGGAGATGATGGGACATTATAAAACATGTAAAACATTTGAGACAACAATCCACTCTATACCTATTCATGCTGCATTGAAAGAAATCTTGCTGCCGAGAAAGGCTTCGGCTTTGGAAATTGATCTCCAAGGTTTCAAGTAACAGTTTTTGTTACTTGGCTTAAGTGTAAACATGTTATCAAGTCCCCTTCAGTTTAACTCACACAAGTGTCTTTAAATAGTCTACTGATAACAGTAGCACTATAGCAGCAAAGGAATAGCAGCAGGCTTTGGCTCCAGCTTGCTTTTCGCCTGTAACATCTGAACTCAGAAACAGCCATTTGACTACACATAAGTTCATTTATGAAAGATGTCTGATATGATTCCACCTGACATGATTAATTCCACCTACTAATAAATTCACAATAGAGCAGGAATGAGCCCCACATAAAAACAGAGCAAAGAAGCTTCCTTTAAGTAAAATTTTCACTGACACACATCTGATATTCTAACCTTGTTTTATGTTTTATTCGGCAAAGACCACCATAAATAACTCTATGAGTGATAGAAAAGGCAACTATGACGGCTAAAAAACTATTTTACGGTGAATGCAATTAGCTGGCCTGTCCTGTCACACTTGAAATGGATGGGTCTGTCTCACATTTTAGCTTGAGCGGGGACTCTGTGGCTTCAGATGTGGCTACATGGGAGGATGACTGTGGAGGCATGGGTGTGTCGAAGCTCTTATCCACCCTCCCGTCTCCGTTAACTCTCTCTTCCCCATGCCCCGGCGGGGATTCGTGCGTGCGCATGTGCTTGACGAGGTGGTCGTTGCGCATGAACACCCTCGGGCACAGAGCGCAGCTGAACTTCTTGGCACCGGTATGCGTCTGAAGGTGGCGCTGCAGCTCGTCGGAGCGCGTGAAGCGCTTGCCGCAGAAGAGCCAGTTGCAGACGAACGGGCGGTCACCGCTGTGCCAGCGCAGGTGAGCCTTCAGGTGGGACGTTTTGGCGTAGGCTTTCCCGCAGCCAGGGATGTGGCAGTTGTGCATGTGTTTCCTGCGGCCGTCGTCAGCGCTCTGGCCCAGCTGTTCGGCGTGCACGCAGTTTGGACAGCGGCACGCGACCTGACCGCCCCCTCTGGACGAAGAGCGGCGTTGGGGCTTGGGGCGGGCGGACACGGTGCCCTCTTGTGGCTCTTCCAGGGAGTACTGCTCCTGCTGCAGCATCTCCGGAGCCAGCGGCTCCATCTTGAAACCGTCCTGGGGGAACAGGTTAGAGGCGTGGGAGGCTGAGGCCATCTGACCCGGGGGAAGGCCACACAACTGGGGCTCAGAGCCGTACGGCCCCAGAGAGGGCTGCAGTCCCATGGAGCTTCCTGCACCCACCGCAGGCAGCCCTACGCCCTGGCCTGTCTGCAGGTCCATCCAGCTGCCAGGCCCGGTATGAAGGTCCCACCAGGACGGGATGTTCATGTCGTCTGAGCTGCCACCAGGGGGTGCTGCTGTCCGTAACCACGGCTCGTATGGGTGGGCCATGAGAGCTACAGGTGTGTGAGGTTGATAGTGATGAGGAGCACTGCAGCTTCAACTGGTCGTTCGGAGTAAAGCTGGGACGGTCACCACATGGTGAGCTGGCCGCACAGTGTAAACCTGCACAAGAAAACAGACATCTTAGTAACTCCTCACACTCACCCAAAAGAGCTGCCCGAATATAGTGAGCGACATCGCCGAAACGAAATAAATGTTTCGCCTTGAGGTAGTCTTCACCCCAAAGAACTGACATTCTGCACGAAAATATACAAACACTTGAGTTTGTAATGCATATTTACGCCGCCCCCCCCCTCCCCCCTTTCTCCCCCCTTTCTCCCCCACCCACACGCCTCCCCCGTTGCCATGGACACCGCGGTTCTCACGCTGCGTGATCGTGGAAAGGGAACAGAGGCAGATAGACATGTCCAGGCAGAAACCTGCTGCATGCATGCGCTGCCAGGTACTTCCCGTGTAGGAGTACAGTGAAAGAGACGTGCAAAGAAAACAACATGGCGAGCCCTGTGTGCAGAGGCGGAGTGAGATAAATACTAGAGAGACGGAGGGGGGGGCGGCAGTTAGAGAAGGCCGAAGGGGGAGTGTTGACAGGGAAGCAGTTTGGCAAAGGAAGGAGAATCAGGGAGGTATGGCTGCAGGCCAAAGTCTGTTTGTTCGTCTCTTGGGGCTTGTTGAGCTGAAGCTCTGCAGACAGAAGAACGTGTTTTTTTATGAATCACACACATGATTTACAGCAACAGCCCTTAAGGCAAATTGCACACACAAAAAAAGGAGGAGAAAAAAGAGACTTTTACGGGCTGCACTTTACACACTGGCGGCAGAACTTATGAACATTTGCAGATTGACTACATTCACAAGCCTGAAAACAAAGGTCCAATAATAATACGGGAACAACTTCACTAGTAATTACAGGCGCACGTCTTGAACCTGTGGCCAACCTACTCTTAGTTTGTATGGCGCAATGAATGAAAAATAACATGAATAGTATTATGGACCCATCCCACACAATACGCTTGCCGGAATATCGAAACATATGATCGTTCCAAGGTGAAAATGTATTATTCAGTTGAGGGCTTGAATAACAGGAGAATATATGTTTGTTTCTAAACATGTACTGGGCCTAAACAATCTGGCCACTTCAAATTCTCTACTCCCATCCTCAATATATCATCATCAGCTTTACTACAGGAAAAAGTAAAATAGTCCCCAGAGCTTTGTTTCTTGGTCTTCAGATCACAAGGTGTGAAACCCTATCTGAGATGGATATCTGCATGAAGTAACAATCCCGAGGTTCTACTTGATATATGACCATTAAAACCAGACAGACAGCACTAATGGTTTACCGTGAGTCAAAATGCACTCTACTGGTGTCTCAGGTTGAAAATGAAGCATTCTCTTCTTTTATATCTCAATTTGCTAAATTAATACAGGCAGACAGACGGGATTAAGTGATAAATTACACTTCCTTCACAAAGTGCTTCAAAACTTGCTTTCTGGTTGTAATGAAATCGTAAAACAATTAGTTTGGAATTCCCTGATTAAAAGGCTGGTGTTAAAGGTCGAGTTGATTTATTTCATGCTGCCCTAGAGCCAGAGCTACTGTACTTCCCTGTAATTGTTTTTTTGGGAACGCACATCAGATATTCTGTGGAACGGACTCTCAATAATGTTGTTTAACTCTGACTCTCCCGCTCTCCCATTCTGACATAACTAACAAACAGCAAGATGTCTTCCTCCATTGACAGAAGAGTGGTAACACTCAGCTCACTAGTAAAACAGCTGGACTTGGGCCCTGGGGCCAGGAGAGGATGGTACATAACGATGACAGTGTAGGGGTCATAAAACCTGCCCGACCAAGACCTGACACAGCCCCTGGTTTATAAGTCTGCAGTAAAGGCACATAATTCGTGAGACAAACCTCTACTTGGAGACCATCGCTTGTTCAGATTACTCACCAACAACTATAGAGTTTGAAGTCTGTAGATTAGCACGCAACCTAAATGCAATCTTCTGTTTTAACAAATCTATTAAAACTTTTGCACGTTGTCTTTTATTGCATGTTTTGGTCCAAACTTTTTATACTGACTTTTACTTGCTCCTGCTGCAGCATACTTACATATTTAGAAAAAAAGTATGCCATATCTTCAGACCTGCATCTTGCACTCCGATAACCTTCAAATCGTATGCTCCATCATTTTCCAATAATATTTTCTTTTATTTTCACAATTTGGCGACTTATTGTATATCCCATCTGTCTCAAGACAGTTAGTTAGTGATCAGTAACATAATATTTCCAGCATCATATTAATTAAAGAGAGCTTTAAAGAGAATTGTCATGATTTTCTAGCACAATGACCTTGTCTGGCAAATCACACAAAAAAGAAGCAAATACCAAAAGGGCCTAATACAGTGCAGTCTTCTCTCATGTCCCTTCTCTCCAACTACGCAGATGCATTGATCCATTTAGTAAAACGTATTGAAACTTATCAACAAACTACTCCATAGAGCATGTCGTTATTTTAATGAGAAGTTAAAACAATACATGAGCAGCCTGTTAGGAATTAGAAAAACTGATGCAACCTGTTTGTCTATGCATTTACTACAGCAGTACCAACAACCTTAACTGTGTGTGCAAATAGTAATGTATAGCCTACATAATGGGTCATTCATTAATTCTCCAAAATCATCTAAAATTATATTATTCCTTGTCCAATTCAATTTAATTACAACTAAAGAAAAAAGTTATTTTTATTTTGTGGAATAACAATCATATTTACAAGACAAGAGCTTGTAAAGAGAAATAAGAATATTTTCTGTTGGTCTTGACCTATAATGATCAAGATAAACTGTTAGTTTCTAAGTTAAGGCATGCATCTTTGAATTGTAAATTCAATAGGCCTAGCATTATCCATATGTGTTTTTCTAACATGTGCTTTCACTTCATAGTTTGGTAAAATACTATTGTTAATGGCAACAAACACCCTTTATTATAGTATTAAATAATCATTTTACTACATAACATTTAGTACCTTATATTACTAAAGTGTATAATCCTCCTCTTGCTTCTAACATAAAATATGCATATAGGCCTATCACTGTTTCATTAAAATGTTCAGCAATCCTCTACTGACACTCTTTATTCTAAAATTAAATGCAAAAAAAATCCTAAATGCTTTTGGAATATGAAAGCATCCCATGTATTATACTAAAACATATTGAGCTAATACTGACTACTTCTTATTATTGTTATTCTCTGCTTGAGACAGAAGGTCTAAAATCGAAATATGTTGTACAAGGGGCTTTATTAAATGATTTGCAGTGCCAGTAACTCAGAAACATAAACAAAAGGAACATATTTGTCCCAGAACTCAAAATAGTGGTATAGTTATATATATAGTTTTCACTATATGACTTATATTCTGGACACTAATTTGCTATATGTCGTATGCCTCTGGACAGATTTTTTCCAATTGATGTTTAGACTGTAGTAGACGGTCTTTTTTTAATATAGTCATATTATTTCGGCAACAGATGCTCCAAATTCACATAGGCTGACGTAAGAAGCTCCGATTACGTTTTTGAAAGCTTGAGCTATACTATGAAACCTGTCAATCAAATATTATCTTTAAAAGCAGCTCAAACGTATTCAATACATTTTTATTTTATTTAGGCCTGTGGTTTAGGTCGTTATCATTGCACAATCATAATTATTCAGTACAAACAGTAACAATATTATCATGCAAATTGTAAATATTCTGATAAATCTATATATTTATGTTACTGCGTTTCATTAATACAGGCTGTAACTCAAAAGAGCTATAACATATACTATTATAGGCATATATGGTCTTCCCTCGAGATAATGAACTGTCTCTTCAGGTTGTTCTATCTCGAAGATGCGCGGATCTACTTAGTTGTTCTTATTTTACACGAGAACGTGTAGCTATTATTCAGCACGACATCGTTTGATGATAGTCTAAATATCTTACCATAAGACTTTAAAACAAATGTAATGTCCATATTACCTGTTTATCCTGCGGTATGCGGATGCAAGTGCGTGTTGTTTATTTCTATAAGAAATAATGTAATTGAAGAAAAAAAAAAAAAAAGATTAACTTGACGTGACCTGATCAGTTCGTTTAGGACTTCTCCCATTCGATAAGACTCGCTTAGCAAAAACAGTATATCCTCAAATTCTAGCCTACATTATTTTCTCCATCGCAGGTCCAAGTAAAGCATTGACGTTTTCCCGCACAGGTAAAGTACACACTCCACAGTGACAAAGTTTATGATAGACTATGTATCCTGAGTTCTGCAGGCTCCACCCTCTTGGGGTGTCAGTCGCTTCTTTGAAGACGGCAGGAGGAGAGGAAGAAAGGGGTGAGAATCAATGTCTATCAACGGTCCCAGAGGATGACACAGGCATGGCCTTCGAGTATTTAACAGTAGGCTTATAACTTATACCAGGTCAGGGAGAAGTCACACATCAGAACATTGGGTAAAGACAAAGTCAACCAAAATATATAGTTGAAGCTTTATTTTATTGTCTCTTAAAGATTATTTTGCAGTGTCCATACTGCTTCTAATAGAGTTTGTGAATAACACAACATGTTGGTCCTGTAACTTGCACAGGTGGAGGAATCATAAGTGGGTGTTTGTAGCCTGTGAATCAGAGAGTTAAGACCTGGAAAGCCCATGATTACTTCTCTACAGAGAGACGTTTTGGCCTAATGGGCATTGCCCATGCTGTGCTTGAAACTCTTGAGGTCCTTCAAATACATAGTATATCACCCACTTCCTTTGTGCAGTATAGTGGAGCATTGCATTTGTAAATGTTTTTTTTTTTTTTGTGTTGCTTTTACTTTAAATGCCCTTGTGCAATTATTGTTCTAGCAAAACACTTATGTACCAAATGATACAATTGGATTATATTGTTTTCTATGATGTGATAATCTATATCCATGTGTGTGCGTGTCACACATATAACAGTTTATAAGTGTCTTTCTTTGAGACATTTTATTTTGTCTCTTTGCTAAGTTAATTCCTTTCCTGTCACAGCATGTTGGTGGAGCAGCTCCAAATCAACTGACAAACACAAACCACAGACAGAATGGCGGGATGTGGGTTGCTAACATCTACACAACTCTCTGAAGCAGCACTTTGAAAGGACTGAACCTGGACCAATTGCTTGACGGTTCTACGGGCAGAGCACATCCACAGGAATATCAGCAGACATTTCCTTCAAGAATCAATGAGAGATCAACAGGATACTTTACATTTAACAATCATGAGAGAAAATATCACTATCTGGAATTGCTTATTTACACACTGCAAAAAATGCCCTATCAAATATAAGTGCAAATATATTAGTTATGAGCTTACTATTGCAAACAAGAAAAACTGTCCGCCAGTACAGTACGTGAAATTCACTTGATAAGATTTCTTCAATGAAGTGCACATTTACTTGATTAAATTAAATCACTAGATAAGCCATTTATATTAGAAACGCGTCCAACTAGATTATAAATCTAAAAACAAGATTATCACACTGCAGTATATATCACATAAATTATAGGCTATACTAATATATGGTAGTATTTATTTATTAGCCAGTGTGGGCCCATAAAACAAAATAACATATTTTCACAAAATACAATATATTATACAACTCAATATAATAAATAGTAGATTTTTTGTTAGTGTAGAAAAAAATAAAAAATAAAACAAACAAGTAAAACCGAAAAGCGTTTCATTCTCTAGCAGTCTATTCCCAATATAATACAATGTACACATAATGGCGTTGAAGCAGCTGAATTAGAGACCACACACCTAGTCTAAATGCTGTTTACAAATGCAGTTAAATAGTCGTAACATAGCATATTTCCTCATGGATACAATGCTGCCCAATCTGCGAGAGACTGTCTAATGACATTTAATTACAGTGCGATTGTAAGCGGGGGTTTACAAATTCTCCCAATGTTTTAAATCTATTTAGATGGCTTGTTTAACAGGTTTTTTCGGTCAGTGGTGGGATAATTATTTTACACATATTTTTACACAATTTTAGGCTTGTGTTTGTTCTCCTATTTAACAGGCCTGCCTAATTTTATATTTTTCATCATAAGAAATTAACAAAACCATTAAAACAAATTATACTTGTATTGTTCATCCATCCACTGGCAGACATGGCTCATATCTTGGAAATCATAACCCATAGTTTTCCAAACAACAATTACAACAAGTCACAGCCATACTGTTGCTTTGGTCAGCAGAAATCATCAATAAAATGAACAGGACCATTGTAGTTTTTCCAGAAACAACTTAAGTGATTACATCAGCTAGCTCTCCCTTCTTGCACTCAAGTTCACTAAGCTAATATCAATGGCTGCACAATTTAACTGGCTTTTTAAAGAGCTTTTGCTTTAAAATATTTTGGAACGCTCCTACAAACCGGTGTGCTATTATCTATTGCCACTATGAGTCAGAAGGTGATTGCACAAGTACCTCATATTGCTTTTGTTTTGCTAAAGGTCAAAAAAGATTATATAGCATAATTCATAAAGCAGGAGGTTATGAATGTGGAACAGTGTCCGCACGTGTTGTGTAAATATTGCTCCTGCCAAATAAAGTTGTGATTCTGACTGTGGCCTGGTGGCTGGTCTGTCTTGCTCTTGTCCCACGGGAACCACAGTTGTGTGCTAGACAAATCCCACTGCCAACACAACAGCCTCCAAAGAACTAGACCTAAAGCCCCACTTCCCCTCACGGTGGGGGGGAGGGGAAGAGAAGAAAAAAAAATCAAAACAAAGTAAACAGTAAGCACCTAGTAGTCAACTTCCTTATCCATGTTGATTATTCAAAATCCCAAAGGAGGGCCCAACCCACAGTTTGCTTCTGAGTCACTTTTTTCTCTCTCATGCAGTCACTCACTCACCACAGACCCCCACCTCGCCACTCGCCTCTCGCCTCTCCTTTCAACTTCAAACCCAGTCATTTCTGCAAGCTGCACTTTGATTGTACCAAACACCTGTATTTTTGGGGAGAGACTTCCTTGCAAGCTCCCGCCTCCCATCTTTGATTGTTAAACAGCAGTGGCGCCGTCATTACTGTCTGTGTGACTGATGCATGCAGCCCTGACTGCTTCCCCTTCCACCTCTGTCTGGTAACCATGTCTCTAAACGCCCGGAGAGAGTTCGGTTAACTTTATTTAATCCAATTGGAAAGAATTACGGGTTTTTCTTTAAACATATTTTGTAAATAACGTGAGAACAGGGTCGATAGATGTTCCCTGTATGCCACATGGAAGACAGGAGCTGTAACAAACCTGAAATGCTAGTCTTATATTGAGTTTTTCTTTCTTATTTTTTTGCCTTACAGTTCAAACATGCAAACATGCAAAACTGCTACAGCAAATGTTAATTTTAAATTGGAAATAAGACCATGGATATACAGGCAAGCGTATACAAATATTTCCCCCAGCTCACTGTGATACCTATAAGGAAAACAGACAGCAGACAAACCAACAGACAGACAGAAGGACGGACGGACGGACACATACGCACATGCACACTAAAACAGATGCAAACAAAGACGCTCAGACACACTCTATTGCAGCAGTAATACCATGCTACCATCCTGTCTTTCCCCCAGATTAATATCCTCTGGGCTGACTCCTCAACAGCTGCTTCCGTCCCTTAACACCCTTCATCTTCCTTTGGCCAGCCCACTGCTTGATATGGCAGACTGAGAGACTATATGGGGCCAAACGCCACCACGCCTGCACCTCTCTGCTAGAAGTCGAAAGATACAATTCATATAGATGTGAATGTGTGCTTGTGTTTGTGTGTACAGACTGTGTGTGTCTGTGAGAGAGAAAGACATTGTGATATGGAGCAAAAGAGAGAGAGAGAGAGAGAGAGAGAGATGGGGGAGACGGAGAGTGAGAGAGAGAGAGAGAGAGAGAGCGAGAGAGAGAGAGATGGGGAGATGGAGAGAGAGAGAGAGAGAGAGATAGCACAACCACTCATAAATTGTTTAGAATTATTTTATATGCAATTGACATTCCCACAAGCAGAACATATTCCATTGCCATGTGACCAGGCCACTTCCATCTAATTACTGTATATGCACAATAATAAACCAGTTTAGAAGCAATTAACTGTAAATGACTTCCAATGTATTCTACTGTGCACATCTTTAGTTCTTTAAATGTTATATAATAATGTTATACACGCGTTGCTCTAGTAACTGACTTGTCTGTTGAGGTTACTACTATTGAGGTTTAGGTTATTGTTAAGCTGTGTGTGTGTGTGTGTGTGTGTGTGTGTGTGTGTGCGTGCGGGCGCATGTGTGTGTGTGCGGGGGAAGGGGGGGGGGGTATGCATGGCTGGGGTGTGTCCGTCTTTGGCTAAGGTGAGTGTTTACTGCTTAGGATGTTTTTAATGTTTGATTCTAAAGGCAGACAGGATGTGCAACTGTTGTCAGCGCGTTCCAGGAGATGAAAGGCCGGAGGGGGTGTAGATAGATGTCGCCAAGTGCCTTTCAGGTAACAGTCTGTCTAAAGTCTTTTTACCATCAGCATTCTTTCATGTGTGCTGCATGGTGCCATGAGGGAGTAGCACTCACCACCACCGCGCTCTCACAATCTCTCAGACAAACGTATCAACACCCCCGACACAGCTGGGACGGGCCCAGGTGTAACGCTGACATGCAGCTATGACTTTATCTGTATCCCCTGCTGCCTATACCAACTGCATTGTGTTAAATAGAGAGAGCAGTCCAATGACAATTACGCCAGTATTCGTTGATTAGTGAATGAATCAGCGCCTGCAACACAACACATTTCAACTGATGCTGAAAAATGGCTGAGATCTTCTTCTCTGGTTCAAAGAAGGTATCCCAGTTTACACAATGTTGCTGGGAATTCTTTTCTTCTTTTTTTTTACAAGACTGCAGAAGGAGGTTCATGGAATGAGGCAATGACAGCAATCAGGGTCCATGGCATCAATTTTGTTTTGAACTGACAAAACTGACAGGTGTGACTATATTTTATGAGCCACATACATACTGCAACATAGTGAATGTTAAGAAAACAACCGGCCGATCATGCTAAAGGAAACAATTATACATTACATTTCTGGAAATGTATGTGCAGAATTTGATTGTAATAACAATATGAATTCGATTTGATTAATCATTGATCTCATTCAATTTGATAAGTGCACTGGTAGATTAGTGAATGCCAACTGACACTGAAGTAATCATCTGAGAAATGAGAAGGAATTAATATCAAACAATGGTTCTGGATACTTGCTTAACATGTAATTAGCCTAAATCTTTATCTCATAAATGCAAAGTGTCCACTTGATAACACCAAATAGTTTTAGACAACCCATTCTGAAACATTAGATGTCTGTCACGATGACAATGTAGTCAGCTACAGTAGGCTATTTCTATGGGATGTTTCTTAGGTTGGCTCCTATTATGCCAGCCAGAGAGTGAGACTGAATTTCACAACCGATCTCTGTATGTAAACATTGCAATACTTTCAGTTCTCAAATCATTATACAGCCTGCACAGGCTTTAAACCCTATAGCTCTTTGATAAAAAACGGCATAGTGCTTACTGCTTTGGCAGCCTACAACACACAGACCAGACGAGACCTTTAAAAACAGACCTCAGGATTTTTGATCACGTGATACACTATCGCTACAACCTGCCTACTTCCAGCTAGCTGTCCGGTTATACTATTGAAAAGGTAACATGTTCTGTAGCAGGATTGCAACATACTGTAGCCATATGTTCCTCAACCTGTTATAACGTTAAAAAGCCAATGCAATGACATAACACGTCAGGCGTGTCGGTATTTCTTATTTGTAATTTTTTACTGTTCTCCCAAATCGAAATAAAAATGTGTGCACACCGCAGCACGCACGACATAGGCCTAATCATTATAAACATTGATTAGAGGGGCTTCATTGGCCAGTGACAGTAGTGCACACTGTACACTGGTTGAACCGATATACGTTATTTCACGGCAGGCTAGGCAGTGCTAGTGACAACGTGCCTTTGCGAAGATGATAGTCAATAAAGTAGGCTACTACTTTACACAAGATTGCCTCCTAATCCTCGTTAGATGAGCGCACCGGTTCAAACAGACTTTTTGCATTGGTGGGGACGGACGGGAATGAATCGACGCTCTTTGTTGACCTGCTTACAGCTTTCAGCATATTTACATGCACATTAGGGAAGTGCGGAAGTGAAAGAATTTAAGTTATCTGGAATTTTAACTGAATTAAAATAGCCTATAGGCCTATAAGTCATCAACGCGAATAACAACTAATATGACATTAATTTAGTATAGGCTATTTCACTGTTAATAAAACAAAATAACAAATAATTTAGCCTATGCATTTTGCGGTAGACAATGTAATTTGTTTTTTTATTATTGTCTATAGGATGTCTGAACCTCCTTCGTCATGTGACTGTTTTGTATCCATGCCCCCTGGATCTCGCGATGACTATGTGATCTTTGGGAAGAACTCTGACCGTCCTCGAGATGAGGTTCAGGAGGTTGTTAACTATCCAGCTGCCACTCACCCCGTGGGCTCCACAGTGGAGGTAATAAACCCTTACTATTGCCAGGTATTAGCAGTGGTGACAATTGACTGATCCCAAGCCCCGCCTCATTTTGCCATGTCCTCCAGTAACAGCAACTTTGGAATGGACAGAACCTCCCATCAACTGCCTACCCTTTTGTCCAACCTACATAACTAAGTGGTGTGTGGCTTGGGATTGGTTAATTACACATCATTTGATTTGGTGCCCAACAGGTAGGGATGGCACGATCCAAATTTTTCAGTTCCGATACAATACAGATACCTGTACTTTGGGTATCGGCCGATAACGAGTAACCGATTCCAGTGTTAAATTTAGCTGTATTCCTCACTGTGTCTGAGGAAGAGACTGTGAATCATGTTTTGTGTAAGGAACCACCTGGATTGAACATTGCTATCCTAACACTGTAAAACATAATGTAACATGGGCTATATATGAATATAAGGAAATATTACAATGTTGTCATTTTTTTTTACTAAAAAAAGTAATTGCTGGAGAATCCAATGAATGCTTCAGTCATTCATTATCAATAAAACAGTTGATTGATGTGTATATGTAGATCATAGTCGTTGAGTGGTTTGCACTATTTTCTCTCTGCAGTGTACATACATTCAGATTCCGCAGGCAGAGCACACCCATGCTGTGGTCCTTAGTAGACCAGCCTGGCTATGGGGGGCCGAGATGGGGGTTAACGAGCACGGGGTCTGCATTGGGAATGAAGCCGTCTGGACCCGCGAGCCTACCTGCCCTGGTGAAGCCCTCCTGGGCATGGACCTGGTCCGGTGAGCCCCCCAGTGGTCCTACACTGGTCCTTAAATGCAGGGTCAGTCTCGAGAACGCTTTATATCTTCCAGCTCAAATCTAAACAATATCCCTCCGCGGCGTTGCCTCACACATTGAAACGCATTGTGAAGCAAAGCATACTACTGCTACTTCGGCTTTGTTATTGTGCGGTGTTCGCCACTTTGTTTATGTTGTTGTTTTCGGAGCCAGGGCTGTAGCAGTACCAGATTATTTTTTTCAACAAGCACAGAGAATGGTAAGATAGCGAATTGCGAGGTGGTATTTGATGAATTTGACAAAATGTGGATTATTTTACAATTAGCTTGCAATAGCTGACTATACCTTTTAACAGGTCCGACAAAGGCACAATACAGTATATCATCGAAAAGAATAGCTAATTAAAGGGCCATGACATAAAACCATAATATTCAATTAACAATCATGGCACTCGAATTTACGCTACATGTGATTTGAACCATGACCTTTTTATGTATCATTCCAACTAACGTGATTGGCTAAATGACTGGAATAGGTCCAATGCAGGCAGCATTTAAAGACGGGAAATTCCAATGGAGTTAAGAACAATTTAGAACTGAAGACAGCATAACTGATACCACTGGAGGTGCCTAGTGATTAATGCAGCAACATGTCCTCCTTCAAGTAGGATATCGCACACTGTTTTGTGAGAGACTATGACTGAAATGTCTTAGAAAAGGGACTGTAAATCCAGAATGCTTTCAATTGAGGCATCTGTTTGTTGTGAATGTTGTGCATGATAGAGGTACACTAAGGCTGTGTCTATATAGTTCTGTGGTGTTCACCAAAGCTTTTTTCCTCAGCTGAAAACGCTGGTCGCTCTGCTGAAAAAGGCCAACTGGCAGCGCTAGGAAGCGCAGAGTTTTTTCATCTGAGACGCTTTAGCTGCTATGATACAAAATCTCTGTGAGAATTAATATGTTGCAAATAGACAGGCTAGTTTGTGTTATCAACACGCTATTTCAATTTTAATAAAATTTAAAAAAGAATGCTATCCTGGGAGCTTGTTTTAACCAGATTGCTTTGTCGTCACCGCCGACCAAACCGGAAAGGCAAAGATTTTATAATTCTACAAAATGGAGCATTGTAATGCATTTCAATGGACCACTGCAGGTCTCATAAGTGGGCGTGTCACCAACGGCATTTTTGCTGTGGAAGCTGACGTAAGCAGCGCCCAGACAGCTAAATCTACCATGCATGGCCTGAAACAAAGTCAATTTAAGTGTTTGCTGCAGAAATACCATTGTGGTCTCAGATTCATCGTAGGTACTTGGGAATTAATGTTAAACACCCATTAATGCTTTTGGAGAGGAATAACGGGCAATATTGTGGTGAAATCCGTGGACCTTCCCATGGACTTGCATGAAACGCTGGGTCGTTCTGGTCTGCATAAAGGGGGCAAGGTGGGGGGGGGGGGGGGGGGGGGGGGGGGGGGGGGGGGGGGGGGGGGGGGGGGGGGGGGGGGGGGGGGGGGGG